>JANAVB010029815.1:17582125-17726904 GCA_029216955.1 Iris pallida | reverse complement strand
AAATATATTTTAAAATATAATATATATATATAGATATATATAATATATACATATATATAAACATTTATTGATAACCAAAAAAAATAACCAATAATAATATCATAGATATAATCCTCAGTAAAATAATAATAACTATAACAAAATTCAATAAACATAATGGTGTGTATACCATTTGTTCAGTCTAAAAATCCTAAAAGTGCAAGGGCCTATTTTATTACAATAGTCATTGAATACAAATAATAATAATTATTACAAATACTAGAAAATATTTATTGACTCATTAAAACGAAATACATATCATCTTCCCAAATCCATCAACACGAGGCATTGGACGTGCCGCATGACTACATGGGCTTAGGCTCAGTTCGGGTCCAGTCTGGCTAAATGATATAACGGTTTCCTAAACTCAATAATATAATTAATAATTAGATAATCTTCGGTAAAGGTTAAGTCGCAATTAGCTTAGTTTTCCTACTTAGGACATCGCATGCTAGCGCTTTCCTACTAGGGCTAATACACTAGCTGAAGTACGCCATGGCACTATCCGTGCCACGATTTGTAGTCACCTTGCACTCTAAAACTCAACCGTAGCTAAAATTATCCACCGTAATAATTAACTAAATAATTATTTATAAAATCTAAAAATTACCATTCCAATAAAATAAATAATAAAAATTCTTCAAATTTTCTGGGAAGGGGAGCTACAAATCTACCTACCTTAAAAATAATTTCGTCCTCGAAATTAATTCGTAACTATTACTTAATATTCAAAAAGAAAATCTACCATTATCTTAACCTCCTCGAAATTCAATTCCTAAAAACAGTTTATATCATCCTCCTAGCCATTTTGCAATTGCGAAAGTCCGAGGACATTACCCACCTTTGGACACATACACCCCTCAAAGCTATGTCACTAAAACTTTATAATCTTCCAACTACTTGCTAAAATAGATATCTATGCTTTTGGCCTCTATAATCCTCTCAATCTATCAAATAACCCAAAATCTAACAAGCAACAATTTACACAAGTAGCAAAAATATTGGTAAATTCTAATAAGCATGACCATGTCGCTCTACAATAGGAAGGACCTGATGATAAGAAAGAGTAATCAGGAGCAATATGAAGTTTCAAGAGCGGGGTAGAGAGTATTCAAGGATACAGATAGAAAGAAAGTCTATGAGCCATTAACCAATTTTGCTAGATTGGGCTACTCTAGTCCAGTTACTTGCTAGGTCTAAGAACCCTTCGTTTTTCAGAGGTCTTGCAATCTGTGCAATACAGAAGTTTCGTTCCCGAAATTCTAAACAGTTTCCATAGTAGAACGGAATTTGAGGAATCAAGATTGTGATCTTTTTCGTGGTTATTTAAACACAAGGGACATAAACGCAATACAAGATTGTATCGCGACTTCCAGGTAAATGGAATAATGTTTACGAATGACACCACATTCTAAGAGGTGGAGGCTACATAATCGGTATAGGGACCTATCTCAAATAGTTTGGTTTTATAGTCCAAATATGGTGGTATGCCTAGATAGGTTTTACTGGATCTTAATGGGTTTCCTATCTGGACATCACTCGTCGATTGGGTGAACCTTGGATTTCAATCTACATCGGCTGGACAAGATTCCATGATAACTATTTCTACTAGGTTGGGGTAACCTAGAATAGGATTCCTCCCAAGTGATTGAACTAGTTGCCAGTCAGGTTGGTTAGTTAGGTTCATAAGCCCAAAATACGCCTTCATTGACTTTTGTATTGCATGAGAGGGGCACAATTGAGTGGCACATTGGTGACATGTGCGTAGTAGGCTTCGAGTCGATCACAACCTATATTGGTCGAAAGATTCGAGTCGAAGTTGAGTCTCTAGTTGTAGTCGGGAGTTTATCGGTACTATGGTAAGGGTTATAGTTAGTCCCTTTTACCTAAGTCGTACCATAAAATAGAGTACAAGGGGGCGTGCTTGAGTGGGACATGATATACCTAGATGAAGGTGGACTCGTATAGATCTTGCATGTGAAATTTGTTGGAAAGTAACAGCTGGTCTCGTGCTCCGAATATTAATGACTCGGTCGGGGACACAAAATGATCTAGATGAAAAGTGAGAGTCCATGAGACACTAATTATCATCCTAATGTCAATCATTCTAATCAATCGGTAATTCTCGTATATCCTAAATTTTTTTGAAAGGCTTACCGTCTACCCACCCTAGAGGCTAGGACATGGTTTTAGGAATAATGAGGTTAGAAGAATTCCAAGTCCGGGTATTGTACCTCGACTCTGGTCAATAAATAATAAGGTACGACGTAACGGAATACCGTAGATATAGGTCAAGTCAAGGATTGTTTTCCAATAAATGGAAAACGAGTGTGTACTAAGACACATGGTCGATAAAATAGAATGACCTACTCGTCCACCGTATTCAAGAGTTATCGACGGGGTAACCAACTCTAAGGCACATCATAAGAAAAGAATTCTAACAACTGAGCCGTAAATTTCTATTTGTGTTAAGCCTGCCAGACTATTGTCACAAGAGTTCTTGGGGTCTGGGCTTAAGGGTTGCTTGTTACAGCAAGCTTAAAGCAAATAATTAGAGGCTCACAACAATTGGTTTCTTGCGAATAGATAATCCCATAGGTTGGCATTTGACTAAGGTAAAACCCCAATCATTCTCAAATTTAGATGGTTAGAAGGCCCCAATAGCAGTTTGAGGGTCGAGAGGAGAACGAATAACTCAATCACATGGCTGGCTGATGGTAGCTACACTTATATATACAACTATCATAGCCACGGAGGATACTCTATATTCTATTTACCAATCACTAGCTTTCATCTTTCCAAATCAGTAGAAGACAAAGCAATAAAGAGTTCAAGGGAGATGTCACTGAATACAATTTCGTGATTCAAAGGCGAATGCATAATTCAAGAGGAATTGTCAATGCAGTCGCAGATGAGATCCTAGAGACATCTACATCTCAATCCACGTAGGTTAATCAGAGGGAGAGTGAATCGAGTGCACTACGGTTGATCAGACCGTAATATATCGATTCTGATTAGACAATATGTTAGCAGGCGTCCCCACTAAACATATGTCTTGAATTAAGCTCGATAAAAGAGTAAGCTTGCAAAACTAGGCTGTAATAGCAGCATTGGTTAAAATAGTCAAAAATATGAGTATGCAAGATTTTTGAAAGATGGCACAATTGGTTCGAGTTTTGAGAGAATCAAAGCCTTACCTGGTGTTCTTGCTTATACAGTCTTCCTACTATCTTCTTATCCAAGGTCTTCGTCGAATAATGGGTTATGGACCTCAAAATTCTATAAACCTATTAGCGTCAATCAATTTCCTCGTCAATAGATCACAAGGACTACGGAATGCTAGGTCGGGAGACATGCTACCCAACTTACAAACTTTCACTAATATTGGCTTTGGATCTTATGGGACGTACATGGCATTGTCCTATCCTCTATAGTATCCTAAACTTGTAATCACGTCTGAAATTCATTTCTTCGAGGATTATGCCCCGCCCGCATACTCTGGCTGTGGTAAACCCTTGGTTTCCTGATTCAGATGTGATATGCTATCAGATACTCCACCTTATCTCGACACCAGGGTAACTATGATCAAAGAGGACCACTAGCCATAGTTTTAGCAATATTCTATAACCAATATTTTTCTAAACTAATTTTAACTCTAGGGGTCGTGTCTCGCCAGTGCGCTGCTGGCTGCAATGAATCCATAGTCTCCAAAATTCAAATAAATGGCCACAGTGCGCTGCTGTCCTGCCATTATGAGTTAACTAATATTCCTTTAACTATATCTGCAAAAATTTCATGAGCTTCTAGGGACTCAAATAAGTTGGCCCTGAAGTAAAGCGTAAGTAATTTTTCTCTCGGTCACAACCCTTAAAATAAAAGATTGCACAGGGAGGAACAAATCGAAGACAAAGAACTAAAAACATTCTGGTATCTCTTTTATGTGTATTCGAGCCATGGGAGAAAATTTTTGGATCAGTCTACCTCGAGATTCGTATTTGAATAACCGAATCAGGAATTATAAACTATTCCCTTACGGCAAAATATGATTTTAAATGGGCAATTCAGACTAAGATATGATGACGATATCTAAAGAGGCAAGAGAATGAATTGAATAATCTATCAAGGTTAGATCATTAATTCTATGAAGCCCTGCCTTACCAAGGGAATAATCTATCCAAATTGGATTACATCGTCATATCAAGGGGTAATAGTGTACCTATGGGGATCTGACAAACCATCAAAATTAATAACCCTCATCTAAATTACATAGCCTAGACTACCCATCGGTAAATTTGTATAAGGGACTCCTAGTCCTAGACTTTCTCTTAGGTTAAATTAATCCCTAACTTGTGAATAAGCATTTCTTAGTCGCAGGCTCGCAATAGTACGACTAACTTAAGTACTATCACGAGTTCGCATGATTTGCGAAGACAAACCTGCATGGGCCACCACACTCCTCATATATAAATATATATATATATATATATATATATATATATATATATATATATATATATGGAAAGGGGTCGATGGAGTTCGTCGCTAGGGAGAACGACTTCTACCTGGTGAAATTTGGGATAAATGAGGATATGGAAAGGATTCTCCAGGACGGGCCATGGACGTTTGACGGCAGATTGATAATCATAAAAGAATGGTCGCCTAGTTCGCATTGTGAGAAGGAAGTTCTTCACTCGACGCCGGTATGGATACGGTTCCCGGGTCTTCTGTTTCATTTGCTGGAGTATTCCTATGTTAATGAAACTTGCTAGTATGATAGGTAAACCAATCAAAGCAGATGACAATACTACAGCAAGGGACAGAATGGGGTATGCAAGGGTGTTCGTCAAAATTACGACAGGGTGCCCATTGCCCAGCCAGTTGGAATATGAAGTGCATATAGGAGAAGTATACCACCAACAAGTTGAATATCAATGGTTGCCACCGACGTGTCCAAAGTACCGATGTTTTGGACACGCTGCGAAGGAATGCATTCAGGTGCGGGGTGCTCAGACCATGGAGCCGAATCCAGTAGGAGAGAAAGAGGACATGAACAACCAAGTTATATATATATATATATATATATATATATATATATATATATATATTTTGGCTAAGGCCTTCATTGAAACAGAAAAATAGGGGTTGGAACCGGGAGGTATCCCAAGTTCCTACAAGGTTTGGGAAAAACCCATAACAAAGGTCCTAACTGAAAACTACATTAACCCTCTTTTTTTTTGTAATCTGGAGATTCAAAATTTAAAAAGTCAAATTTTGAAAACCGACAGAGTGCAGTGGGTGGGGCGCGGGGCCCAAGGCCTCTCCACGAGGATGGGCGCGAGGCCCTATGCGGACGCGCAGTCCGAGGATTGGGGCGGCCAGCCCGAGGGGAGGGGGGCGCATGGCTCGTGGAGCCTCGCCCCCACCCCCCTGCGCGGATCCCGGAGGCGGTTGCTCCGGCGGTCGAGAGAGCAGGCACGCCGGCGGAAGCAGCGGGCGGAGCGGTGGGCGGGGACGCCGAGGGGGGGATCCGCATCCCCTCACTTTTGTATATAAAGAGGGGATGCGGATCTCTCCTCATATATATATATATATATATATATATATATATATATATATATATATATATATATATATATATATATATATAAAGAGAGAGAGAGAGAGATAGAGGAAGGATCCACATCCCCAATATTTTGCATCCCCAAGCATCCCCATGTTATCAACCGTTGGATCTTGTTTAAGTCATCCAATCTTAACTATTGTATTCAATGACTCAAATCAACGGTTAAGATTATATGACTTAAACAAGATCTAACAATGATAATATGGGAATGCATGGGGATACAAAAGTGAGGGAATACGGATCTCTCCTCATATATATATATATATATATATATATATATATATATATATATATATATATATATATATATACACACGGAAAGGGGTCGATGGAGTTCATCGCTAGGGAGAACGACTTCTACCTGGTACAATTTGGGATGAATGAGGATATGGAAATGATTCTCCAGGGCGAGCCATGGACGTTTGACGGCAGATTGATAATTATGAAAGAATGGTCGCCTAGTACGTATTATGAGAAGGAAGTTCTTCACTCGACGTCGGTATAGATACGGTTCCCGGATCTTCCGTTTCGTTTGCTAGAGTATTCCTATGTTAATGAAACTTGCTAGTATGATAGGTAAACCAATCAAAGCAGATGACAATAGTACAGCAAGGGATAGAATGGGGTATGTAAGGGTATTCGTCAAAATCATGACATGGTGCCCATTGCCCAGCCAGTTGGAATATAAAGTGCATACAGGAGAAGTATACCAAAAACAAGTTGAATATGAATGGTTGCCACCGATGTGTCCAAAGTGCCGATGTTTTGGACACGCTGCGAAGGAATGCATTCAGGTGCGGGGTGCTCAGACCATGGAGCCGAATCCAGTAGGAGAGAAAGAGGATGGGAACAACCAAGTTACTTCTGAATAAGATAACAGGGAGATGCAAGGCGCAGAAAACGTCGGCATAGAGTATGAAAATAATTCAAAAAGGGCGGGGATCTACAGGTAGACTTGGCGGCAGTAGGAGATGTTCTGAGACAAACCAAGCCTGCCAATGCTCCTATCAATGGGGCAGTAGTAGTGTTCAAAGCCAAAGCTAATGACAACTTGGCGCAGGCAACATCCTCTCCAATTGGGAAACCCAGTATGACAAGGTGGAGAGCTCTCAACTACTCTACTGCAAGAAGGATTCTAGCAAAGTCATAATGGTTGGACAAGGGAGGAGGAAGAGGATGGATGTGTCTAAAATTAACGATTCTATACAAATTGGGAATGAGACACATGTGCAACAAAGCATGGGAAGAGAGGTGAGGATGGCTAACCCAAGGTGGACGAAGATGCATCCTACAGAAGACAATCAAAGTATAGAGATACGCACATCGCAGGAGAAGTTTGAAGATGAACTTGCCAGTTTCTCGGCTGACATGGATCAAAGGAACTTGGGGGACAACATAGTTAATCAATGTCAATGATTTTCTGGAACGTGCACGGAGCGTGCTCGTTAGGGCGATGGCGGAAAATATAAGATGTTGTTAGGAAAGGCCAATTTACTATCTGTGCTCTTCTGAAATCAAAAATTAAATCAGAGAGAATGCTCGCGAGACGTACGTCTTGCACTGGAAACAGGTTTATAACCTCTTCTTGTGCGATATGGCACAAATTTGGGTTCAATAGGACGCTAGATGCTGGAATGGTTAATGCTCATGACATAGCAGGTGATTTTGATGATGTTCACCAACCTGGTGTAGGAACCAAGTCGTAAAGCAGAATACTCTAGAGGAGGGTGAATGGGGTAGGCAGCAGAATATTGCTAATTAAAAACTTGCTAGCAGTTAGATCACAGAAATAATATCAATAATCACAAAGTAACATCTGTAAAGAAGAGAGATCAGAAGGCAAATGCAAACACAGCAATTTATACTGGTTTTCCTCTTGTGAGGACTAGTCCAGTCGGAAGAACTATAGCTTCCAGTTGAATCTACATTGGAAAATCTCTCAAGTTTTCATACGAAGTCCTTGCAACTTCTACAGACGTGAGCTTTGATACGAAGAACTCGACCAACTTCAGTTTTGAAGAGTATTTACTCAATCAAGCCTCTGATTATAATTTCTCTGAAATCTTCAAGACCGCACCGTACAGGCAAATTGACTAGAGAACTGTAACTGGTTTGGTATTTGAAATGAAAGCTTTAGAAGAGAAGAGATGAAAGTTAATGAGTGATTTGAAATGATCAGAATTCCTCTCTATTTATAGTTTTTCCAAAGGCAGAACTGTGGCAGAATTCGGGTAGAATTCGAACAGAACTCTATGTAACAATCCGCAACTGAAAGGAGACCAAGTTCAAAAATTCAACGTTCACATGACGTTTACTATTAGCCGAACTCTGGCCGAACCCTGACCGATTTCTGTCAGGGTTTGGTCAGGAATATTTTAAGAAAATATTTTTGGGCTTTTTGAAATCCTTCAGAAGCTTTTGTAAATAAAAGATATTTTTCAAAACAAAGGTCATTTTTGAAAATTATTTTGGATAGCCTATTTGCCGGTACGACTTGGTGTACAATGTATTCCTAGACTCAATAAAAATAAAAATTATATTGCATAAGGAAATACAGTCTCGAGTGGCAAACATAGCTTCAGGTCTGGAACGAGTAGATATCCAATCTTGATCAGTGTCCAAGTATCCAAAACATCTTGAGTAAACGTCTGAGTTGTTCTGTATATCGAGACAGAGTTTGATCAATTATTATTGACAAACCTTGACCGATATAGCATATTTGGTCTTTATCAAAACAAATTATACCGATATAATGTACCAAAAAAATTGTTCCTGTAGATTGTTCATATCCTGTATTCTTACTGGTCGAAGATTTTAGATCTTATCTATCCTCCGTTGTCACCTAGCAAAATAATTGCAAAAGAGAAAGCTTCCCCGCAATATATGCATAAGTAAAAATTAGTAAAGAAACACAAAATATAGATATATATAAAAAAAATTATCACGGGTATGGTATAAATGTTACAGACAGTAAAGAAATGTGATAAGCAGAAAATATATCACATGCACTATAAATGGAAGCATAACAAAAGATAATGCTATGAGAAAAATGCTAAACTGAATAAAATATGCTAAGGAAAGCATATAACATGTTCATCAGACAAGAGTAACACAAGAAATCACAACCAAATAAGAGTACCGATACTAGCTTGGAATGTCGAAGTATTTTCAAGTAAACAAAGACAATAACATCAGTCTCAATAGTATGACAAATCACATATCATCCTCATCGTCATCATCATCATCTGCAGTGCCAGCATGTCCACCATGTCTGGATGGACCAGCTCTAGATGTGCCAGCTCCAGAGGTGTGTGGAGTAGCACCAGAACTACAGTACCAATCATAAGCGTTCCCTGGCTGGAACAGAGAATGGACCGCCTCATCCTCAATACAGTAACCGGATATAGTAGGGTCTCTAGGAAGAGAGCTAGCAGAATGACCCGTTTGAGCAATCGGAGATCGAAAAATGAGTTGGCAATAGCCTGGAACCGAGTCACGTCACGAAACTTACATTCCCGGGAAGTGTCAACAAAGAAAGTCTGCAAATCTGAGAGGTGCTGATGGATACCCTCAAAAGTCATAGGGTAGGTCTGAGGAGGAACAGGTGCAGTAGGAGCATGTGCAGGAGGTGTAAGAGTAGTGGCAATACTACGACGAGAAAGCTTGAGAAACTTGGGCTCAGGGTCCAGAGCACAAGTGGATAAGTCGATATCAAAACGCTGAAAGAGGTAAGGGATAAGCAACGCATAAGAGAGATTTTGTTCTCTTCTGCGACATCTTTCCATCATCTGGATGATAGTCTTAGGGGTAGAAAAAGAATCCCCTTAAAAATGTGATAAAGGGCAGAGAGTTTTAGTGCAGTAACAAACATCATATTTTGAAGTAGATTTCGGAAGAATAGTAGAATAGGTGATACAATATAACTCATAGTTAAACAAGTTCAAGTTATTGGCCTTGAACTTTCAAGGACGAGCACGTGCTGGCGCACAAAGCTCATTCTTGAAACTAATAAGAGTCGTACCCTCAGGAAAGTCGAAGTCGGTGATGTCTTCGAGCGAGGCACCTTGGTTTGGAATACGAAAGATTTTCGCTAGCAACACATCATCGAACTCGATATCGATCCCGCCAGCACGAGTTCTTGCGGTAAAAGTGTCTAACCCAAAGTTATAATAGAATAGTCTAAGGGCATTAGTAAGTATAGGGAATTATTGGTAACGAGACGACGTAATCCTAATGCCTCAAAAAAAGGATGGTAATCTGGAAATACGATCCATTTAATCGGACCGCTTGTGCATATTATTTGCATAGCAAAGTCGGCATACCAAAGAAAAGCTTGGTCATGAGTTTTGAAGTAAAACTCATCCGACATGCCGTCACCCGATTGGACCGGCGAAAAGAGTGAATCCATGTTTGGATCTGAAGACGATGTCTCTTCACTGGCATTGGTCTTCTTCCTCTTGAAAGGATTGAATCCCTTAGGCATTTTTTCCAAAACTAGGTAGCCCTAAGAATTTGAAAGTGGAGGAGAGAAGGAGTTATACCTTCCGAGAATCAAGTATGTTGTAGAGGACGCGATTCTTCGCATGAATCCAAATTTTGGATTGATCTCTCCACGTAGATTGGAAGAAAAATAGTAGAAAAAAGCTAGGGTTTGGGGGTTCTTCGGCTGCTGCTGCTGCTGTAATGAAATAGTTTGGAAGAGATGAAGAGGAGAAGGCCTCAGGTTCTGACTTAAAAACGTACAGCACCAACAGAACTCTGGCCGAATTCGGACCGAACTCGGGCCGAATTCGCCTAGGGTTCTCCTAGGTTTTTAAAAAAATTGTGGGCCATATCCTTTTCATCAACTCATTTCAAATATTTAATTCAAAGTTTAGTAATTTTAAACTTCAAATAATATAATTAATATTATTTTATAAATTAATTTTCTTTACTCAGCATCTGTTTCAGATTAGCTGTAGGGGTACTGTCCCAGCTAACAGGAGTTCACCGACGAACAATTAAGTACCGCTTCTCTTCGACCGTAGTCGTGGTGACAGACAGACTCTTTGTCGGCTTGTCTCAAAAATAGTTTTGTGTATTGAATAAATTAATTAATAAAATAAATTTAATTAATATTATTGACATCTAAAATTTCTAATTTTTGACGTAAATAATTAAAACAATCTTCCGCTAGAGGTTTTGTGAAAATGTCAGCCAATTGATTCTGTGTGTCTATCTATACAAGGTTTATATCTCCATTTTGTTGATGATCTCTAAGAAAATGTTGTCGAATCTCGATATGCTTAGTGCGAGAGTGACATACTGGATTAGTAGTCAAATTAATAGAACTAGTGTTATCACAAAAAATGGGTATGTGTGTGAAATTTAATCCAAAGTCTTATAAAGTTTGCTTCATCCATAAAATTTGTGCACAACAACGTCCTGCGGCGATATACTCAACCTCAGTTGTTGATAATGCGACAGAATTTTGCTTCTTACTAAAATAAGAGACTAGGGCTTTTCCTAGGAAATGACATGTACCATTGGTACTTTTTCTATCTACTTTGTATCCGGCAAAATCAGTATCAAAATAACCGATTAGGTCAAATGACTTAGTTTTAGGATACCATAAGCCGACAGAAGAAGTGCCTTTAAGGTATCGGAAGATACGCTTAACTGCACACAGATGTGATTCCTTAAGTGTCACCTTTGGATTTCGTTATACGTATATTGGCATACGTATACGTATCTCGGACCCGTATTTTGACTTGACCTGATTGGCTAGCCTTGGATTTTTTTTTTTTTGCATTGGCATGGATTAGTTAGCACTTCATGGTTCTGGCATGCATTGGGTTCGGTTGGGTTCGACTTGGTTGGGCTCAGTTTGGGTTGATATGCAAACCCCTACCTACCACCATCCCTCATTTATTAACCCAACAACCATTCTCTCTCCTCATTCATTACTCATTTACTACTTCTTTTCTTCTTCCTTATTTTTTCTCCACCGAGCACCACCGTAGGCAAGTGCAACTTGCTTCATAGAGGAACTCAAATTTTGTAGTTCCATTGTCTTCTTCACGAGATTCTAAGACAGTTTAGTACTTAAAATTTTTAATTTTCATAGTTTATTTCATGTAGATCTAAGCTTTAGTATTTTCGATCTTCATGGTTTTGATCTAATGAACTTGGTTTTTTTTCAAAAATGGAGAGTTCCATGTGGTGAGGATTTCGATTTTACGCAAGTTTGGTTTTAGAATGGTTGGATTTCATGGAGTCTTGACCGATATGGTGCTTTCTTGAGCACTTGAGCTTTTACGCCTGCTTGTTTTGGCCTTGGGGAGAAGATGAAGTTTTTACGCACATGTTCTAACGTGCTAGCGTAGTATTTAGTTTTTATGTCCACGTTTTACGTGCTAGCGTATCATTTACCCTCTTTAAGCACACGTTTCACGTGCCCGCGTATTAATTATCCTTTATGCAAACGTTCTCACGTGACCGCGTAATCTATTCTACGTAGAGCTGAACCGAGCTCTAAGCATAGGCTAGACTCACGCTCGCGTAGAGGGTTCGCTCGCGTAGAGGGTTCGCCCGCGTAGAGTCTCGCCCGCATGCGGCTTTGCTAGCGTAAAGCGCTTGCTCGCGTAGAATACCACCCACATGCTCTCTTGCTCGCGTAGAGCTGCCTATCCTTAGGTCTTACCGCGTAGAGCTGTTTTATGCTCGGGATCTCTTTGGCCTAGCGTAGTCTTGCTCGCATAGAGACTTTGAGCCCCTACGCGTAGCCGTGTGCCCTTTTGTGCTTGCACCCTCTTGTCACGGACTTGATAACCTTGAATTGATTAACATGACTGGACTAAAAATGGTACATGGCATGGTATGACAAGTAACTGACATGACATGGCAAGACATGACTAGATAAGCATGATGGGAACTAGGGAATGTTGTTGCGATGGCTAGTATGACATGACAAGAATGAATGGCCTGGACACCATGGACGATTGTGCTATACAAATGAACCAGTACTGTCTCGCATCATGTCTAGGACAGGGACCCCTGATTACCACGGTCAGGCGTACCTACTAAAATTGACTAAGGCTAATAACTAGAAAAATCCAGTAGTCATGAAGAGATTTCCCAGCTTCAGGTAATCCCGTTATCTGGGCGCCCCACCTGGGATCTGTAGCCAGCCGTCGAGTAAGGCATATTTCCAGCACATTGTCATGTGTTGCACCCTTCAAGCTACTTAAGGGTACATGCATTTCTTGGACGATGTACCCACATATATTCAACCCCTAACTGTGTCTGGATAGCCTGGATGGTCTGCAGGGCTTGTGGCTATTGGAATAATCTCATTACATCTTGCTAGTAACTAGGCCTGTGATAATCCTAGTTAGTTAAAGTATCAAACCATACTTATTGCTTGGCCGTGAATGTTGGATGGAGTCTAAGCCTTGTCTTGTCCTAGTACCTGGTTACTTCAGTAACAAGATTGCTTATATTTACCTTGTCAACAATTGATCGGAATAACTTCTAATTTCTTGATATTTATTGCCATATTTTAGATTTTATGTCTTAATTATCTTCTTATTTTGTGTTCTAATATGCTGGTTTTAGTTCTTAAGTGAAGCCTCCATTGTGGCACTTGCTCTTCTTGGGATCTGACCCAGCTGGTTTTGTATGGCCAGATCTCGGAGCAGCTTCAGAGGATCTCCCTACCTTCATGGCAGATGGTGACTACCAGGCGTAACCCTAGCAACGAGTGGGTTTTATTTTGGCTCTCCCACCCTACTGTAAAATTATTCTTTTGAGGCGTTTAGCCGTCGAGCAAGTGTTAGCTCGTTTGTAACTTTACTTACTGTCTGCCTATGGGCTGTAACATGGTTAACAAATCCTAGGATTGATCATGTATGACTGAAACTCTTGCTAGTCTTTACATTTTGTATGACTAGATTCATGATCATCCAAATATGTAATGTATGGGACGCCTTACTATTGTATATTTGGTGCTCTGACATCTTGTAACTGTTGTTATTTGCTTGAGATTGCGATAATAGGCTTGATCATAACCATAAGAGACTGATGGCTTGTAGTTAAACCCTTATGTATCTAGACAGCCGTGACCGTATAGTGAGGTGGATTGCGCTTCAATATACGTAGCTGGCTATGTCCGCCTCCGCTCTCCAGTATTCTGGTTCTGGGGCATGATACAGTTTAAGTGGTATCCCATGTAGGTCTTATGAATCAAGATATGTGAGGGTTTACCGAATAGATGTCTCAATCAGCACTCGCCCTTGATCTCTGCTCGTATCCTCGGAATCCCTGAATTCTTGACCTGATCACATGATTGTATCCTTGATCTGTCCTGGTCCTTCCTTATTGATCTCGGTGTCATCTTCTTCAGCGGCACTGTTCCTGGTCCAACCAATCAGTCGGAAGGAGCTTAATGAGTACTCCCGCAACAAGAGGATCAAGCTCAGCACTCAGAAGCAGCTTCCCGAGTCATGCTTCCCGGAGATCTAGAGCCCCCAGTACAGCCAGCCCAGCCTACGAGGTAGGATGATGGAGTCTTGGTTGGACTCATCAGGGAGTTGCTTGCATTACAGGATCGTCGAGGTGATGCATTGCACCAGACAGTACAAGATGCTTTGAGCAGATGTGGTTATCTAGGTAACAGTACGGCCAACAGCTTCAAGCACTTGAACCATCCCTTCTTCGATGGCAGCGAAGATGCTATTGACGCAGATGCTTAGTTGCAGGATCCTGAGGTTATTCTAGAAGCAGCTAAGACCCCAGAAGACGAGAAGGTGGCTGTGGTACGATTGCAGTTATTGGATCTAGCCTGCAGCTGGTGGACAACACAGGTCGTTGGATTAAGGGCACATATTGCATGGACAGTATTCTGTAAGAGATTCCAGACCAAGTATTTTGATGTTGTAGCTCGGTATGATCTACAGACGAGGTTCACTAACTTGAAGCAGATGGGCAGGACGGTCGATGGATATGCGACCGAGTTCTCTAGGCTTAGTCGGTTTGCTCCCACCTTGGTGGCGACCGAGTTCGACAAAGCTCAGCGGTTCCAGCAGGGATTCTACTGGAGATTTTGCTGGCAGTAGAGCAGTTTGACCATCAGACTTTCGATGCAGTATTAAGAGCAGCTATGAGGCATGAGTATACCTCCCAGAGGATTGTGGACCGGACCGAAAGTCGGAAGTGATCTCATGGCCAGATGAACCAGTCTTCAGCACCAGCTCCGACAGCCAGGGCTTTGACCATTGGAGCTCCGAGACGGGCGGCTTTCGTTGCGACGATTTAGCATTCGACCCCGGCATATCCCCAGCTGCAGCAGAAGCAGTCTTCCGTAATGGGTTGCACTCATTGTGGGAAGTCAAGGCACGTGGTGTCAGAATGTCGCAGAGCACAGGGTTTATGCTTGGTTTGTGTGGCACCGGACCATAGGGTTGGGAACTGCCCTAATAGGGGGAGTTCCTCTACATCAACCTTTTCTAGTCCCTCAGTTAGGGTCCAGCCCCAGTACTAGTCCAGCAGCAGTAGTACCCGTTTCCGAGGCCCTTGCCACCTCAGGCCCAAGTATTTCAGCAGCAGAACCCCAGTAGTATGCACAAGTCCAAGCTCAGATCCATAATCGCCAGAGAGGTTTCCAGCAGTAGAGACCAGCACCTAGAGGGCAAGGTCATATGATGGCTTTGACCGTGGAGGAAGAGTTAGCATCAGGTGAGATAGTGGCAGGTACTATTCTCGTCAACCCCTTTCCATCATTAGCATTGTTTGATTCTGGTGCATCGCATTCATTTATGTCTGTATGATTTGCGACACGGATAGGGCTGGAGCCCGAGTCATTATCAGTAAGACTCAATATACTTACTGGTAACGGACTTATAGGAGTAGATAGAGTGTTTTCCTCGTGTCGGATCATAGTTAGCGGTAGAAAGTTTCCTGCTAGGTTGATAGAATTTCCAATGGCCGATTATGATGTGGTCTTAGGGATGGATTGGTTGAGGGACCAGTATGATAGAATAGATTGCCATATCGGCAAGATTATTTTTAGTATTCCTGGTGAGCCAGAGTTTTTATTTTTTCGAGACAGAATAGAGCCTTCTCCTCCAACATTCCGGATGGCAATTGCAACGGCAGTCCAGTTTCCCAGAATTGTCGAAGAATTTCTCGATGTTTTCCCCGAAAAGCTTTCAGGTATGCCACCAGAGAGAGAGATCGAGTTCACCATAGACTTGATCCCCGGAACAGCACCAGTGTCAGAGAAAGTCTACCGGATGGCGTCGTCAGAATTGGAGATTTTGTATAAGATGATTGAAGAACTCAGGACCAAGGGATTCATCTGTGCTAGTAGATCGCCTTGGAGAGCCCCTATGCTTCTTGTAAAAAAGAAGGATGGTACGTCCAGATTGTGTGTTGACTATAGTACCTTGAACTCAATAACAATCAAGAACAAATACCCTCTTCCGAGGATAGATGACTTGTTTGATTAACTCAAAGGGGCATCCATATTTTCGAAGATTGACCTGCGGTCAGGATACCACCATATCAGAGTCAGAGAGCAGAACATCTCGAAGATGGCATTTAGATCCAGGTATGGGAATTGGGAGTTCCTTGTTATGCCCTTTGGAGCAACCAATGCGCCGGCAGTATTCATGGACCTCATGAATCATATCTGCATGCCTTATTTGGATCAGTTCGTGATTGTGTTCATAGACGACATCGTGGTCTACAGCAAGGGTGAAGCGGAGCACAAGAAGCATCTCAGAGTTGTCCTCCAGATTCTCAGAGAGCACCAGTTGTACGCAAAGTTCAGTAAATACAAGTTCTGGCTCGATCATATTTCATACTTGGGTTATATCATCACCAGATGAGGAGTAGAAGTAGATCCCCAGAAGATCGTGGTATTGAGACGTGGCCAGTACCCAGTACCGTTGCAAAAGTTCGCAGTTTTCTTGGCTTGGCCGACTACTACCGGCGATTTGTTTTAGATTTTGCACAGATTTCAGCACCTATGACCCAGTTGACCCGCAAGCATGTGCAGTTTGCTTGGACCACAGAATGTCAGGAATCTTTTGAAAAGTTGAAGCGAGGCTTGATGACGGCACCCATTCTCACGCTTCCAGATGGGACCAGGAGATTTTTAGTGTATTGTGATGCTTCAGGCAGAGGTTTAGGATGTGTTTTGATACAGCATAAAAAGGTAATAGCTTATGCGTCATGTCAACTTCGTGATCATGAAAGAAATTACCTGACCCACGACTTGGAACTGGCAGCAGTAGTGTTTGCACTTAAATTGTGGAGGCATTACTTGTATGGAGATCGGATGGAGATTTTCATCGACCACAAGAGCCCGAAGTATGTGTTTACCTAGAAGGATCTTAACATGCGTCAAAGGAGATGGCTAGAGCTACTTGTGGATTATGACATCAACCTGCAGTATCATCCTGGGAAGGCCAACGTTATTGCAGATGCATTGAGTAGGAGAGCCGAATTTTATTTTCTGACAGCACAACCAGAGTTGTTAGCAGATCTTCAGAAGATGGGTATAGAAGTTGTCCTTCCTTCTAATGTGGCATTGATGGCTAACATGCAAGTTCAGTCTAGTATAGTTGATAGGATCAGGTTAGCTCAGTCATCAGATTCTAAGCTTCAGCGGCTTAGGGCAGAATATGTAGCAGGGCGAAGACGAGGGTTATGTATCCATGAGGATGGTACACATCGACATGGGAGGCATCTTTGTGTGCCCAGTGGTAATATCAGACAGCGGATCATGGCAGGAGCTCACAGTTCTCAGTATTCGATTGATCCGGGCGGTACGAAGATGTATTATGATATCCGGCAGCATTTTTGGTGGAATGGTATGAAGAGGGAGATAGCCTGGTTTGTCTCTTGATGTTTAGTTTGCCAACAAGTTAAAGCTGAACATCAGAGACCGGCTGGACTTCTTCAACCTTTGCTGATCCCAGAATTGAAATAGGAGCACATTACCATGGATTTTTTGACTGGATTACCTAGATCCCCAGCTGGGAGAGATGCTATCTGGGTTGTAGTCGACAGACTCACCAAGGTAGCTCATTTTATCCCTTTTAGAATCGGTCAGTCGACGGATCAGCTTGCAGAGATGTACCTTAGACAGATACTCAGGTTGCATGGAGTACCAGTCAGTATTGTGTCCGACAGAGATTTCAGATTCACATCGTACTTTTGGCAGTCTTCAGAAAAGTTTGGGGACTCGTCTCAAGTTCAGTTCAGCTTATCATCCACAGACAGATGGTCAGTCGGAACGCACGATCCAGAATCTTGAAGATATGTTGCGATCATACTCGACTTCGGTGGTTCGTAGGAAGATCACTTGCATCTACTGGAGTTCTCGTATAATAATAGTTTCCAAGCCAGTATCCATATGGTACCCTATGAGGCCTTGCACGACAGAAAGTGTAGATGTCCTTTAGATTGGGACGATATAGGCGAGAGGCAAATGCTTGGTCCAGAGATGGTAACGTGGACTATTGAGGTGGTCAGGCAAGTCAGCGATCATCTTCGAGTTGCACAAGATCGCCAGTGTCATTGGGCCGATTCTCATCGATATCCCCTTAAATTTTCTATCGGCGACCATGTATTCCTCAGGATCTCGCCTACCCGTGGCGTTATTCGTTTCGGCGTACAGGGAAAGCTTAGTCCTAGGTATATAGGGCCATTCGACATTCTATAGCGAGTAGGTGATGTGTCCTATCGTCTCGCTCTTCCGCCGTCGTTGCGTGAGGTGCATGATGTATTTCATGTATCCCAATTGCGACGGTATATCCCAAATCCGAGTCATGTCCTTGATCATTCGGAATTGGTTGTTGGTACCAACCTTTCGTATGAGAGACTCGTATCCATATTGGACCGAAGAGAGAAGATACTCAAGAACAAGACTATCAAGTTAGTCCGTGTTGCTTGGGGATATCACTCTTTGGGTGAGTCAACGTGGAAGCGTGAGGATGATATCCGATCGCGATATCCCGACCTGTTTGACTCGTAAGGTATAATGTCTTCTTATGCCTTTTACCAACAACTTCCTTGCTTACATAAATGATTGCTTGATTGATTGCTTAGTTATAACTTGCCTATGATTAGTCTAGCTTCCTTGACATCTCTAGCCTCTTGATTAAATTTCGAGGACGGAATTCTTTTAAGGTGGGTAGAGTTTTCACCATCGGGTTTCGTTATACGTATTTGGCATACGTGTACGTATCTTGGACCCGTATTTTGACTTGACCTGATTGGCTAGCTTTGGGTTTTTTTTGCATTGGCATGGATTAGTTAGCACTTCATGGTTCTGGCATGCATTGGGTTCGGTTGGGTTCGGCTTGGTTGGGCTCGGTTTGGGTTGATATGCAAACCCTTACCTACCACCATCCCTCATTTATTAACCCAACAACCATTCTTTCTCCTCATTCATTACTCATTTACTACTTCTTTTCTTCTTCCTCAATTCTTCTCCACCGAGCACCACCGTAGGCAAGTACAACTTGCTTCATGGAGGAACTCAAATTTTGTTGTTCTATCATCTTTCTCACGAGATTCTAAGATACTTTAGTACTTAACATTTTTAATTTCCATTGTTCATTTCATGTAGATCTAAGCTTTAGTATTTTTGATCTTCATAGTTTTGATCTACTGAACTTGGTTGTTTTCGAAAATGGAGAGTTCCATGTGGTAGGGATTTCGATTTTACGCAAGTTTGGTTTTGGAATAGTTGGATTTCATCAGGTCTTGACCGATGTGGGGCTTTCTTGAGCTCTTGAGCTTTTACGCCTGCTTGTCTTGGCCTTGGGTAGAAGATGATGTTTTTACGCACACGTTCTTACGTGCTAGCAAAGTATTTAGTTTTTACGTCCACGTTTTACGTGCCAACGTATTATTTACCCTCTTTACGCACACGTTTCACGTACTCGCGTATTAATTACCCTTTACGCACATGTTCTCACATGATCGCGTAATCTATTCTACGCAGAGCTGAACCGAGCTCTAAGCAGAGGCTAGACTCCCGGTCGCGTAGAATGTTCGCTCGCGTAGAGTCTCGCCCGCATGCGGCTTTGCTAGCGTAAAGCGCTTGCTCGCGTAGAATCTCACCCACCTGCTCTCTTGCTCGCATAAAGCAACCTATCCTTAGGTCTTGCCGCGTAGTGCTATTTTACGCTCGGGGTCTCTTTGGCCTAGCATAGTCTTGCTCACGTAGAGACTTTAAGCCTCTACGCGTACCCGTGTGCCCTTTTGTGCTTGTACCCTTTTGTCACGGACTTGATAACCTTGAATTGATTGACACGACTGGACTGAAAATGGTACATGGCATGGTATGACAAGTAACTGACATGACATGGCATGACATGACAAGACATGACTAGATAAGTATGATGAGAACTAGAAAATATTGTTGCGACGGCTAGCATGACATGACAAGAATGAATGGCATGGACACCGTGAACGATTATGCTTGTACAAATGAACCAGTACTGTCTCGCATCATGTCTAGGGCAGGGACCCCTGAGTACCACGGTCAGGGGTACCTACTGAAATTGACTAAGGCTAATAACTAGAATAATCCAGTAGTCATGAAGAAATTTCCCAGCTACAGGCAATCCCGTTATCTGGGCGCCCCACCTGGGATCTGTAACCTGCCGTCGAGTAGGGCACATTTCCAGCACACTGTCATGTGTTGTACCCTTCAAGCTACTTAAGGGTGCATGCATTTTCTGGACGATGTACCCACATGAATGCAACCCCTAACTGCGTCCGGATAGCCTAGATTATCTGCAGGGCTTGTGGCTGTTGGAATAATCTCATTGTATCTTGTTAGTAACTAGGCCTGTGATAACCCTAGTTAGTTAAAGTATCAAGCCGTACTTATTGCTTAGCCGTGAATGTTGGATGGAGTCTAAGCCTTGTCTTGTCCCAGTACCTGATTACTTCAGTAACATGATTGTTTATGTTTACCTTATCAACAACTGTTCGAAATAACTTCTAATCTCTTGATATTTATTTCCCTATTTTAGATTTCATGTCTTAATTATCTTCTTATTTTGTATTCTGATATGCTGGTTTTAGTTCTTAAGTGAAGCCTTCTTTGTCGCACTTGCTCTTCCTGGGATCTGATCCGGCTGGTTTTGTATAGCCAGATACCGGAGCAGCTCCAGAGGATCTCCCTACCTTCCAGCCAGATGGTGACCACCAAACGTAACCCTGGCAACGAGTGGGTTTTATTTTGGCTCTCCCACCCTACTGTAAAATTATTTTTTTGAGACGTTAGCCACCGAGCAAGTGTTAGGTCATTTGCAACTTTACTTATTGTCTGCCTACGGGCTGTGACATGGTTGACAAATCCTAGGGTTGATCATGTATGACTGAAATTCTTGCTAGTCTTTACATTTTGTATGACTAGCTTTATGATCATCCAAATATGTAATGTATGGGACGCCTTACTATTGTATATTTGGTGCTCTGACATCTTGTAACTGCTGTTATTTGCTTGAGATTGAGACAATAGGCTTGATCATGACCATAAGAGACTGATGGCTTGTAGTTAAGCCCTTATGTATCTAGACAGCCGTGACCGTATAGTGAGGTGGGTTGCACTTGAATATACGTAGCTGGCTGTATCCGCCCCCGCTCTCCAGTATTCTGGTTCTGAGGCGTGACATTAGGATTGGCTTGAAAATATGTACACAAGCAAACACTAAACATAATGTCTGGTCGACTAGCAGTTAAGTATAGTAAGCTGCCGATCATACCTCGATACTTACGTATGTCGACGGGTTTGTCTTATTCATCAATATCAAGCTTGGTTGAAGTCTCCATTGGAGTGCTAAGTGGTTTGACTACTTCCAGGTCAAACTTCTTTAATAAATCTTTTGTGTACTTCGCTTGATTTATGAACGTCCCATTGTTGGTTTGTTTGATTTGCAGTCCGAGAAAGAATTTCAGCTCTCCCATCATGCTCATCTCAAACTCATTCTACATATACTTTAAAAATTCTTGACAAAGAGATTCATCAGTAGACCCAAAAATAATATCATCTACATAGATTTGAATCAAAAGAAGATTGTTATTCAAAGATTTTATAAACAATGTAGTGTCAACCTTTTCTTTTGAAAAATTGTTGTCAAGTAGAAAAGAGCTTAGACGATCGTACCAAGTACGAGGGACATGTTTTAAACCATATAAGGCTTTCTTCAACTTGAAAACATAATCAAAATTTTTGAAATCAATAAAACCTGGAGGTTGAGCTACATAATCTTCTTCTTTTATAAAACCATTCAAAAATACGCTTTTAACATCTATTTAAAATAATTTGAAATTATGAAAACATGTAAATGCACATAACATGCGAATGGATTCTAATCTCACAACTGGGGCATAAGTCTCATCGTAGTCGATACCTTCTTCTTGATTGTATCCTTGAGCTACGAGTCGAGCCTTATTATGAGTCACTAAACCATTCTCGTTTAGTTTATTTCAGAATACCCAACGGGTGCCATTGACTGGATGATCAATGGACTTGGAAACAAGTTCCCAAACTTGATTCTGTTCGAATTGGTTTAATTCCTCTTGCATAGCATCTAACCAAAAAGTATCACTACATGCTTCTTCAATGTTTTTGGGTTTAAGCTGTGAAACAAAAGTAAAACAAGAAGCTATATCTTCATTAGAGGAACGAGTACTTACATCCTTAGTAATCTCACCAGTTACTAAGCCCTTTGGATGATCTGCTAAGAATCTCATCTCTTTTGGCATATCCTCAGGATTGCTGGTTCCGGCTTCCTTGTTTGAAGACTCAGCTGGTGCTTGGTATGAAGGTTCTGCACATTTGTGGGAAGGTTTTGCAGTAGCTGTACTTGGTGTACTCACGTCTTTATTATCGTCATCGTCTGAATGTTGATTTAGTTCATCAAACTTGACATTAATTGATTCTTCGATGATCATGGTTCTTTTGTTGAAGACTCTATACCCTTTGCTCTTTGCCGCATAACCTAAAAAGATGCATTCATCGGCCTTTTCATCAAATTTACTCAGGTTGTCTTTAGTATTAAGAATAAAGCATTTACAACCAAATATCTTGAAATATGAAATAGTGGGTGTTCTATCAAACCATAACCCATAAGGAGTGTTCTTCGATATAGGTCGAATCATAACTCTATTGAAAATATAGCACGCTATATTGACAGCTTCTGTCCAAAAGTATTTAGGTAGACTAAACTGGTTCAACATTACTTTAGCCATTTCAGATAGAGTCTTGTTCTTACGTTTCACAACTCTATTTTGTTGTGGAGTCCTAGGGAAGGAAAACTCATGCAAATAATCGTGTGTGTCACAGAATTGCTTGAACTCTGCATTCTCAAATTCGTCGCCATGATCACTACAAATGCGAGTAATCATGAAACCTTTTTCATTCTATACTTTCTTGCAAAAGGTGACGAATTCTGACATAACATCATTCTTGCGTGCAAGAAAATATACCCATGTGTATCTAGAGAAATTATCTACAATGACAAATGCATATAACTTACCACCTAGACTAACAATTCTATTAGGTCCAAATAAGTTCATATGCAACAATTGTAGAGGTCTAGTGGTACTTACAGCGTTCTTGGATTTAAAGACGGATTGGGTAGCTTTGTTCCTTTCACATTCTCTACATACCGTATCCTTCTTGAAAGATATGTCCGGTAAGTCGCGTACCAACTTCTTTGTGGATATTCTTAAAATTGTGTCCCTGTTTGCATGACCGAGTCTCATATGCCATAGCTGACTCTCAATGCTCTTGGCCATCAAGCATCTACATGATTTGTTAGCATCTTCTAACAGATAGAAAACATATATGTTGTCTTCCCTGATACCTTCAAAGATAGTACTACCAGTTGAGCTATCAACTATAGTACATTTGTCTTTGACGAAGTTAATGCCATAACCGTGATCCGCTAAATGGCTTATGCTGAGCAGATTATGTTTTAACTCGGTAACTAGATAGACATCTTTAATCACAGGATAAGAAGCCTTACTAATGTTACCGATACTGATTATGTACCCTCTTAAATTATTACCGAAGGAGACGTATCCTTCTTTATTCTTCTTCGACAGTGTTGCGAATAATAATGCATCACCGGTCATGTGTCATGAGCAACCGCTGTCGAGGATCCATTTGCTTCTAGCATGTGAAAGGCGTTCCACCTACAAAACAGTTTGCAGATGAAACTCTTGGTACTCATTTCTTGTAGGGTCTTGACATGTTAGTTTTTGGTATCTATGCATAAACATTTATATCTACTAACTTTATAATTCTATATGCAGAGGATATATGACCAATGAGGCCACAATCATGACATTTTGCATGTTGAGTGTTGAAAGTTGTGTGAGGTGCATGATTGGTAGGTTTTGGTTTTCTAGTATAGAAAAATGCATGCCTATTAGTCTTCTTTGGCAATGGTTTGGTATGGTTTGGTCTGACAGTGTTTGGTTTGGGTGTGTTCCGATGATTCGGCAATCGACACGTGTTAGAATAGGAAGCAGCAACTTCAGGCCATTTTTCTAAACTAATTTCCAACTTTTTGGAGGTATCATATAATCTAGTATAGTCAGATGTAAGTGTTTCCATTCTGACTTGTGCACACTGGAGATTCTCTCTCCTTAGATAGGCCTTCCTTTAGCGGGATGATAGTTTGGTCTTTTTCTTCGGATAACTTGATAGTCTCGTGTAACAACAGCTTAATAGAGGAAAGCTCACCAGACTCAATAGAAGAATCATTATTTCTAACATCAGCTATTTGGTCGGTAAGTCTTCATATCTCACCTTTGTACTCTTTAAGTACCTTTTTTAGAGGTTTTATATTTACTATGAAGTTTCATGTAGTTATTTAATAGGTCACTGAAAGCCTCTCCTAATTGCTCAAAGGTGAAATCATCATAAGGATTAAACAGATGATTAGTGGTTACCTGGTCGCAAGCCATCAAGCATACATTTTGTCACGACCCGCATCCATTTTTTTTTAAACGGATACGAGACGTGTCGAATCCAGCCTACGCCGCAGTGTCGGCGGTATAACGCTGTCACGGCCATGAAGATCAAAATCATAAATAATACTCATTCACAAAATTAATTTAATTTACAATGATCACAAGTTTTACATTTGCAGAAAATATAAACTTGTACAAATATTGGAATGTCTACAACTCAACTATCTAGCTAGTCTCTAGGCTGTCTGCAAGTATTCCCGTCACTCCCCAAGCTAAGTGAATCTACGGCTAACCTGAAAATGTTGGTTTCCAGTCAGGAATGGAACGAGTACAATTCACTGAATGCAATTTCAAATAAAGAAAATGACTATAAAACAAAGATTAGACATCAATCATGAGTTTTGAAAATAAACAGTAAATACGGAAAACCAATAGCAATAAATAGACCTAAAATACTTTCCCCAACTGTCAGAAGTACCGTTGATATGTGATCGGTCTGGGGCACTACACCGCACGGTCTACGAGATCTACTTGCATGAAAAATAAACATGGTCTACGAGATCTTCTTGCAAAAATTAAACAATGTCTACGAGATCTACAGCAATAAAATAAACAATGTCTACGAGATCTACTGTATAAATAAACAATATCTACGAGATCTACTGCATAAAATAAACAATGTCTACGAGATCTACTGCATAAAAATAAACACGGTCTACGAGATCTACTGCATGAAAATAAACACGGTCTATGGTCGGATCACACATCCTTGGTACTTCTCATTCCCGACTCCATAATTCATAATAGAGTATAAAATCACATAACCAATGACTAATCAATGAAATATAGTAAAGATCAATATCGAAATGCAGACAATAAACTGTACTCGCCTGTGGTCCTCTGCTGGTGAAATCGACAGTCTGAACTACTCAATGTGCCACAATAGTCAAAACCCGTACGACAGTCCCCGGAAGCAGAAATAAACAATACCAATGTTCTCAGAATAGTCAAATTATTTAGAATTGCCTGTCTTTAAGTCCAATTCTGGACACAGGGGCAAAACGGTAATTTCGGGCAAAAATGATGTCCACCATTGGACCCTCTTTGCACCGAAAAGCGTGCCAAAGTCAACGGTCTCTAAAGTCGTCAAACTATATGTCTACGGATCCGGTTTTCTGATACGAATCCAATCGTACGTCCAAAGTTGGATTCCGGTGGGCCGTGCACAAAATCGTCCATTAAGTGGGACCGTGGGGCCCGCAAAACGGTAATTTTATCAACGGTCTCAGAATTGGACCAAACTTGGCATGCAGGACCAGAAAAATGATACGGTCCTGTAGGCCCATGTTTCGTCTCGATCTGACGAGCGTGCACAAAGTAATTGAAGAATTTGCAACATGTACGATACGGTGAATTTCGACGGATACGCATCAAATTCGTCGCGCACACGCGACCAATTTGAATTCCGCCAAAGCCCACACGACCACGAAGCCGTTATGCAGCTTCCGATGCTTTCGGTTCACGACCACATTGTAGGAGCATAAAAAGTGCTTCAATGAAAGAGTCACCCCGTTCATAAGTGATCGGTTTTTACACCAAGCAGAGCGGGTAATCTCTTTTACGTCCAAGACTAGGCTAATCAATTTACGCCTAAGCAGGCTGATCATTTTACGCTTGGGTCTACACCTGTGATTTTATGCCAAGGACAGAGCAGCCTCTTTTACACTGGACAAAACTGTCAAATCTCGCATTTAATACAAACTCTGACATGAAGATATTAATGATGGCATTTACTACAGAATTCAATGGGATTTGTCTTATACAAAGACCATTGTTGTCGTTTATGAGGATCGAGCTACTTTATGCTCACTGTATGGTTTCTTTTACGCACGAGGTTTTACATGAGTTCTTACGCTCATAAAACAATGTGTGTGTAAAGTCTATTTGAGCCATTTTACGCTCAAGGTTATTCAATAACCACTTTACGCGGGGTACCTATGACAGAGCTATTTTACGCTCATCTCACTGTTTTACGCCCAGAGGATGTTAGAGCTATTTTTACGCCCTATTCTTTCTGGCCAGTTTGGAACGTGGTTTGCCTACATGGCCTTCATGCCACATATTTCGAAGAACGTGTGTACATGTATCCTATTCTTACTGAAATGATGGGACGTGTGTCAACTTATGCAAAGGATGACTCTAATCATGGGTGGCAGTTGTTAGCGTAAAGACAAATTTTGATTCTTTTTACGCACAGAAGCCCCAGTCTATAAATAGACTAATTTTTCTCAAGGGGACAGAGAGAGAACAAGAGAGAATACAGAGATCAGGACTTCGAGATTTTGATTCTCCGGAGCATTCTTTTTCAACTTTTCTTTCAGAACAGAGTGAAGCAAAGCAGGAAAGCATTCGGCCTCGCCATCAGTGCCCAAGTGCGTCGATACCTTTCTGGTGACTTAGTTCTTCCAAGTTGTTCTACTTCAAGCAGTGATCTTCATCATCATCATATGGTCCAAGGAACAAAGTGATCATTTACGAATCAGACTTCCATAGCAATATTTTCCCAGAATCAAATCTGTATTTCTTGTACTTCTTCTCATTTTATTTTCAAAATCCAACCTTTTGTTTGGTAATTTTGTTAAGTGAAACAAAATGGCGACTCTGCTGGAGACTACCTTCTCCTCTGACGAGGAGGTGATTGCTCAATATGATGATGTTTCGGTCGGTTCGACCAAGAAGACTCTGGTTGTGCACTTCGACCAGACTGCCTATGAAGAAATGCTCCGAACTGGGGGTGGTTCTCGCTACTCCAATGTTCAAAAGTCTCGCAAAGCACGAAAAGTTTGGATTCCTAAATCTAAAGTGGTTGCTGATCTCTTTGTGACTTCTGGTGAGAAGGGAATTCTTCCCACTCCTGTCGTAGGGGCTCCCGTTCGTAACGAGGCGGTCCTTACTTCAGAGTTGCACTCAAAGTGTGATGGTTTATCTCCCGTTTGTAACGGTGAAGATAATCAGGTTTCACGCCCACTGCGTAAGAATCAAGTTTTACGCTCAGTGGATAAAAACCAAGTTTTATGCTCAAGGCATGAGAATGAGTCTCCCATTTGTAATGTGGCAGATTCTAATGCTTCTGAGTGTAAAAATAAGTCTTCCGTCTGTGACGTGGTAGACACACATAAATTACGCTCCTCGCGTAAAGCAAAATCTCCCGTCTGTGACGTGGTAGATAATCAATTTTTACGTTTTACGCGCAAAGGTAAGTCTCATGTCTGTGACAGTGTGGATAAAATTCATAACGATGTTTGCACATCTAATATGAATGCACCTAAACGTGTGCAGCGTAAAAATGTTGTTGGTAAAACTTCTGTCCTACACCAACAACCTTCTTATACTGCTTTACGCAAAGTACCAAACTTGCAAATCACGCGCCATGAAAATGGAGTCCTTCGTGCTAAATCTCAAGATTTACCCACACAACTCCAAACGCGTAAAAATGTACAGTTTGGTTCTGTGAATGAAGCCAGTAATATTCTTTATACACAAGGGACTAAACATTTTTCTACCCCAAATGTAATAAAGAAGAATATTCCCTCCACTCTTTCTGACTTACGTGAATTGCTAATACAAAAGCGTAAGAATTCATAATCTCCGGTGACGCTCCCCCAAGAAAAACATCATTATGAATATCACCAGGTTGTGATCAACTGTTGTTGTTCGGCTTCAAGACGGTCAGTTTTTGATCGTTTAAGTTTTAACTCGCTTCAACATCAAGCTGAAAACCAAGAGGATGAGCTGTCATATACATCAGTTAACATGACATCTCATACTAACAGAGGACGACGACCGAGACGAAACATGTCCCAAACTCCAGGTCAACAACAGTTCAACAGACTTCTTGATTCCTTTGAAGGAGTATATCAGAATACTCGATCAAGAAGAAAAAGACAATTGCAGACTTCTGATTCAGAAGCTGGGGGTACTCAATCTTTTGAGTCTGATACCGATAGTGTGGATTCATACTTCTATACTAATCCTTCTATATCTTCAAAAGAGGTTGAATCCTACGATGTTGGAGATGAACCAGAGACGTCATCTGCTAATACGGAACAACGTCTCACTACCGTTGAGCAATCATTGAAAGACATGCTCAACATGGTGCAAAGCATGCATCAGATAATTTTGAATCAGCAAACTGCTCAACCTACAGTAGTAACTCCGGTACCAATAGCAGCACAAACTCAAGATAGTCAAGGGGCTGATATACATTCGAATATTCAAGAGCCTGTTGTTAATCAAAATTTTGCATCTCCAGATCCCATCATTCCAGAAGATGTACCACCTCCAGTGGGGGTTACGGTACATCCAATGACTATTCAATCAAATGTGCTTCCTCAAACCAGTGAAGCCATTCAAGCAGTGCGTGAACTCAAAGCACAGTTTGAGGTTTTGAGGCACAAAGATCAGCTCCAGAGGTTAGGGATTAAGCAACCTTATCCTTCTCATTGGAATGATGTGCCCTTCCCTCCAAAGTTCAAGCCACAATCCATGGTTTTATTCGATGAAAAAGCATCTTCCAGTCAATATATCAATTACTTTGATATTATGACTGTACATTGCAGAAAAATGATGCTCTCCTCCCTCGAGTATTCATTGGGTGCTTGACGGGTTCAGCTTATGACTGGTATCGTAGCTTACCCGATAACTCTATTTTGTCTTTTGACGAATTCAAGGCAATGTTTCTTTCCCGCTTCTATGAAGGAGGTATGGACATGAACATGTCCTCCTTAATAGAAATAAAACAAAAGGAGAAAGAAGATACTCGAACGTTCATTGAACGTTTCCGACAGGCTACTCTAAAGATGCCTCCTGGTATACCAGATTCAGCGTTGATTGATACATGCAAGATGAATCTGCGACCATCCATTGCTGTCTTCACAGGTTCCCAATTCACAGATTGGGCTTCGTTTATCATAGCAGCAGTTTCTGCCGAGACCAATGGTAGGTTGGCTCATGAACACGGGATGATTTTTGCTTCAGAAGATAAAGGAAAGAAAAGTAATAATCCTGGCAATCGTAATGTGAAAGGAAAAGATACTCTTATGGTCAAACTTTCCAAGAACAAAATGATGCCAAGTAATCAGAAATCTTCCAGGTCAAAGGAAGAATACTCTTTTGACGAAAGTGATATCCCAGGGATATTTCAATGTCTGGTGAAGAGTGGTAAACTTCAGATTCCAGAGCCAAAAAGGCCTAATGAGGTGAATCTGACTGACAATCCCAAATATTGTATCTATCATAGATACATTAATCATCCTACCAGTGCTTGCTATGTCTTGAAAAAGAAGATCCAAGATCTGATAAATGGTGGCACTATCGCTTTAACCAATGATGATCATACGGTTACAACCAACATGGTCTCTCTTCAGTTTGGAGATTTTCTTCCACAGCAAGTCCCAGATGGAATTATCCCAATTCCGAAGGCGACAATGAAGATCATAAATATCCCGCCCGCCAGGAAAGAAAATACAGGATTGTTGCCGCTCATATTGAAGAATGGTGAAATCATGTGGGTACATCCTGACTTAATACCTGAGTTAGAAAATGAAGGTAAAACTTTAAAATCCAAGAAAGATAAGAAAGTCAAAACCTGCAACATGATTTCTCATGTTATTACAAATCCCGATGACTTGGATCATCTATGGGATGGCCTTCCTCTAGAAGGTAGACTGAAAGGATTAAATATCGTCCTCCAAGTCTAGCTCCTCCTACCAAGCTCAAGCTTACCCATAAGCAGTGGCTAGCTATGAATAGTGTTCCTTTATATCGGGCATAACAAGTCTTTGCTGCTTATGAAAAAGCTCCGACAGGGATTTTTTCTCATATCCCGAATCCTTCTCCTCCCGTAACTACAGAGACATCTATTCTTCATTCTCCTGAGGTTACAGAAGGTCCTACTTCTTCCTCTTCCTCTGTTGAAACACCTGTCAAAAGTCCGCTGCCCACTCACTTGTATAGTCAGCAATCTGTTCATCTCATGAAGAAGATGGGTTACGACTTTCAAAAGGCAGAAGGTTTGAATTATGATAAAGGAATATGTCTTCCTTTACAAATTCAAAATCAGAATTCTACTGCTGGATTGGGTTCTGAAATGCCTCATAACAACCCTCACAAGAAGAAGACTAAGGGAAGAAAGATTAAATCCTGTAATATGGTATTTCCTTCTCCTGATTCTGAAGAAGAAACTTTTGTTGGTACAAGATCTGGAAAGGAGTACCACAAAGATTATGAGGGATCCTCCAAAGAAGCAGAAGATGTAGTGGAGACTCTACCAGTTCAACCTTCTCCTGTTCCTGTTAAACCGTCTGTGGTTTAAAAGGGGAAACAGAAGGCAGTACGCTTTGCTATCCCATTGAAGCCTGCTTCCAATCAGGCGGTGGTGATGAAGCCTTACAAGTTTGACATTCTAGCTCAGTTAGCCAATACTCCGGCTAGACTTTCTATATTTGAACTGCTTTGCCTTTCCAGAGAAAGCAGAGAGACTTTGAGCGAAGCTTTACTTCAAGCAGATTCATACTTGGCACAACTCAAGACTCCTGATAATATACCAGTGTCATGTCCGCAATGCCATAGTGTGATGGAAGTAATTCCCAACATCAACTTTACACAAGAGGATATGCTATTGAAACACAACAAGCATGATAGGCCTCTGTGTTACACTGGATATATCGGATCCACTGAAATCGACAGGATTTACATCGATCTTGGGTCTTCAATTAGTATAATTCTTCAGAGTATGCTAAGACCCCTGAGGATTCCTACTAGTGAGCTGACTTACACTAGTACTACGATAGTCGGTTTTAACTCTGGCAAGAGCAAACCACTGGGGAAGATTCGTCTGCAGATTCAGATTGGTGATCTTCGAACTATGGTAACTTTCTATGTTATCAATTCAGACGTATCCTACAATATTCTTCTTGGAAGACCGTAGATTCATGAGCACAATATTGTGCCTTCAACTCTTCACCAATGTTTCAAATATGTGGACTCCCAAGGAGTTGTGAAAACTGAGTTTGCTGATATTAATCCATTCAAAGGTGTTGAAGCCTACTTCTCTGATTCAAGGCTTTATAAACAAGTGCATGTGAAAGATATATCAGACATGGCTGAAGACCAATCACCCTCTGAGGATCACTCTATTAATGAAGATCCGCCAAAGGAGCAACCTTTGAAAATCATAGTCAAGGGACGAATCTAATCCCAACCTGTCAATAATCAACCTTTGATGATCAAGGTTAAAGGGAGAACTCAAACTTCATCTGAGGAATCAATAAATATTCCTGCTAAGAGCCAAGTTCAACCTTTTATGATTAAGGTCAAAGGACGTACTTCTTGCACGAATGATCCAGAACTACCGTTGATTGTCAATCTTGGCAAATCTACGCAGAAGACGGATGATGGTCCACTGTTGATTAATCCGAAGCGTAGCAATCAGACTATAAATGATGTAAATATTGATCATTCTGCACTTTTTGATATCAATGAAGATTTCCTGTTCGAGTATATGGCTGTCAAGTTTATTGAAAGAATGACTTTATCTTCTGATAATCAAAGTCATCAATATAAAGACAACATAGAACCGGAAGAAATTCTATTCATCGAATCCGATATTTCTCATTCCTCATATTGTGAATCTGGACAAGTACTCTCAGTCAATATAGTTCAAGCCGATGATGAATCAGAGCCATTTAAAAATGATCCTTGGGCTCAACAGATGGATACTCAATAGGAACTTCGTTTTGAACAACGACAACCACCTATAGAAGATGAGGTTATCCAGATTGATGTTGGAGATGGAGTTACGTCCAAACCAATATTCACCAGTAAGAATCTTTCTAAGATGAAAAGGAAGAGCTAATAAAACTTATAAAAGATTACATTGACATCTTTGCATGGAGTTATGAAGATATGCCAGGGCTAGATCCTATAGTTGCTACCCATAAACTCAACATTTTGCCTAATGTCAAGCCTGTAAAACAACAGCAACGACGCTTTAGACCAGATATGATGGATGCAATTGAGGCAGAAGTCAAAAAGCTGATTACGTGTGGCTTTGTTCGTGAAGAACAATACCCAGATTGGGTGGCCAATATTGTTCCTGTTATGAAGAAGAACGAAAAAGTCCGAGTTTGTATAGATTACCGAGATCTTAATACGGCTTGTCCAAAAGATAAATTTCTACTTCCAATTACTGATATCATGATAGACAATACATGTGGTTTTAAACGCATGTCTTTCATGGACGGATTCTCAGGATACAATCAGATCAAGATGCATCCAGAAGATGAGAAGCACACCGCTTTTCGTACACCTCTTGGGGTCTACTGCTATACAGTTATGCCGTTTGGTCTTAAAAATGTCGGTGCCTCGTATCAACGGGCTATGAGCAATATCTTTCAAGAACATCTACGGAAGATAGTTGAATGCTATGTAGATGACATCGTTGTTAAAAGTCGATCAAAGGATGATCACATTCAGGACTTGAGAATAGTATTTGAATTGATGCGTCAGCATTAATTGAAAATGAACCCTACTAAGTCTTTCTTAGGGGTTTCCAGTGGCAAGTTTCTAGGATTTGTCATTACCTCTCAAGGTATCCATGTTGATCCTGACAAGGTTAAAGCAATTCTTGATATGCGTACCCCTCGTAATCTGAAAGAACTCCGTGGCTTTCAGGGCCGTATTGCTTATATCAGAAGATTTATATCTAATCTTTCTGGAAGATGTCAACCTTTCTCCCGTCTATTAAAGAAAGGGGTATCTTTCGTCTGGGATAAAGCATGTCAAAAAGCCTTCAATGACATTAAGCAATATCTTACAAACCCACCTGTTCTGGTACCTCCGGTGGTAGGAAGACCATTTTTGCTATATGTTCGAGCTTTAGATCATTCACTTGGCGCTTTTCTGGCACAGAAAAGTGATATGGGTCATGAACAAGCAATATATTATCTGAGCAGAATGATGGTCGGAGCTGAACACAGATATACTCCTGTAGAAAAGGAATGTGTAGCTTTGGTTTTTGCCGTCCAAAAGACAAGACATTATGTCACCGGACAAACTATTCATGTCATCTCCAGAATAAATCCCATTAGGGTATTGATGAGGAAACCGAGCATTCTTAATTCCAGGTTAGCTACCTGGGCGATGTTGCTCACTCCTTATGATATGATTTATGTGCCTCAAAAATCAGTGAAGGGCCAAGCGTTAGCTGATTTCTTAGCCGCTCATCCTATACCAGAAACTTCGAAGTTATATGAAGACATTCCAGACGAAATAGTGGATTGTAACATGACTTTGAAGAATGATATATGGTAATTATATTTTGATGGAGCATCACGAGTGGGACCTAAAGGCAATATTATCTCTGGGATAGGAATTATCTTGGTTTCTCCTGACAAAATGGTCATATACCGTGCCTATTCTCTTAATGATCCATGCTCTAACAATGTAGCAGAATATAATGATCTATTGATTGGTCTCCAAGTAGCAAAGCAATTGAATATTGAATTCTTAGAGGCTTATGGAGATTCTCAATTGATCATTAATCAAGTTAGAGGGACTTATGAAGTCAGAAATCCTGATCTCATCCCCTATCATCAAGTGGTAGTTGAGTTGGTCCTTTCATTCAAAGGATTCTTTATTGAATTTGTACCACGCTCTCAGAATGTGGAGGCTGATGCTCTTGCCAGCTTAGCTGCAGACTTGGCTGTTCCAATCCGAAGGCAAAATACAATTACTTTGTTGGACCGAGACTTGTTCTGTGTGTAGAATAATCTGTATATTGAACAAAGTTATACTACAGAGTCAAGTTCCCAGCAGAAAGATTGGAGAACTCCATTCATTGATTATGTAGTTTATGGAATTTTGCCTGAAGATCCTAAAGAAGCTGCATCAATTAAGAGACGATCATTTCGATTCTATTATGATTCGTCTTTATATATGCTATATCGTCGTTCATATGACGGACTCTTGCTGCGCTGTCTCTCAGAAAGTGAAGCCAAACAAACACTGCGTGAGGCTCATGATGGTGTCTGTGGTGCTCATCAACCGGGTCCAAAGTTGCAAGATCGCATTCGGAGAATGGGGTATTATTGGCCTTCTATGATAGCAGATGCTGTAGACTATGCCAGAAGATATAAAGCATGTCAGATTCATGCTGATTTTATTCATCCACCATCTGAATTTCTACATCCTACAGCAGTCTCTTGGCCCTTCGAAGCTTGGGGTATGGATGTCATTGGTCATATTAACCCTCCTTCTGTCAAAGGACATCGGTTCATACTAGCTATAACCGATTACTTTTCAAAGTGGACAGAAGCGGTCCTCCTTGCGGAAGTGAAAACATCTAATGTGATCAGTTTCATAAAGCACCATGTCATTTATCATTTCGGGATTCCTCGACGGATAATTCATGACAATGGTCCACAATTTGCCAGTCAAGCATTTTATCGATTTTGTGACAAGAATCAAATTCAGAATTTGGCTTCTACGACTTATAATCTAGCTGCTAATGGTTTAGCTGAAGCCTTCAATAAGACGATCATCAAACTTCTCAAAAAGTTTGTCCCTTCTAATAAACGTGATTGGAATGAGAAACTTGGAGAATGTTTATGGGCTTATCGAACAACAGTCCGGACTCATACTGGTTTTACACCATTCTCATTGGTTTACGGATGCGAAGCTGTTCTCCCATTAGAAATCCAGATCCCTTCTCTACGAATAGCCATTGCTAATGAGCTAACTACGGAGAATAATGATCTCTTACGACTCTAAGAACTTGAAGGATTGGATGAGAAGCGTCTTCAAGCACAACAACACATTAAACTGTATCAAGCCCGCATATCTCAAACTTTTAATCGTAAAGTTAAGGAGAGGGTATTCAAAGTTGGTAAGCTTGTATTAGCTGTTCGGAGACCGATGGTAATGACTCATAAAAATAAAGGGAAATTCCAAGCAAAATGGGAAGGCCCTTATGTAATTGAGTCCGTATTTTCCAATGGCGCCTATCGATTGTCAAAACCCAATGGAGATCTACTCATGCTGCCGATCAATGGAAAATTTCTTAAGAAATACTATGTATAAAAAGAGAAGTCAGAACAAAAATAAAACTTCTTTTATTATTATTTTTGTTCAAAATAAAAGACTAAGGACGAGGGCCACTCCCTTCGTTATTGAATACATAGTCAGCCAATGCATAGAAGGCGTCGTTTCCTGAACTCATGAAAAGTTTGCAGACAGCCATCCTCGACGCTTCTTCTTCAGGAGTTTTCCCTGGCTCTACTAAAAAAGTAAGAATGTCTTCGGGTGGCTTGGGCGCAGAAGAGCTTCCACCTATTTTGATTGAGCCTGACGAGCCTGATGCAGGAGGCTCAACAGTGAACGTCTCAATGATGCCCTCGACTTTCTGAGGGACTTCATTCTTTCGCTGGGCATCCTCGAAAGACATTTCCAACAAAGGAGGAGAAATAAGAATGAAGGGTTACAAGCAATTCTCACCTATTTATGGAGGAGGATTACTAATGAACTATTCTCTGAAATTGAAAACGAATTTTCATTTCTGAAAAGGCTCGTCCATTCATGTTACCAGGTTCATCCATTTAATTATGGAATTGAATCGTCCTTTCTGTTCCCAAGAAACACGCTGATTCATCCTCCGTCTTGACATTTATGCTCACAACATTTGTCTTCCTAATCCCCAGCTACCAAGGTTTGGTTAAGCTGACTTCTTGTTTCCAGGAAAAGGGGTTTTATATCTTCTATTTGATTAGAAAATGGGATTCACTATTTATCATGTTTTTATGACCTCTGAATAAATATTAAATCTACTTTCTTTTCCTATCTGTCACTTCTATTTGACCTCTGCATAGATATTAATCTAATTTTCTTTTGAGTTCATATATGCTATTATGTCCATATTACCTCTGATAGTATCATATACTCTAAAACAGAAAATAAGATTTCATTTATCTATCATGTCCATATTATATCCAGATACATACAAATCATTGATCATAGAAGAATCATCATTTTCATTCCCATATCATCAAAAAGTCTATTACATTTCTTAGACTTTCTTACAAGTTACAATGGAAATCTTTTACATTCTTGGATTTTCATTCTATACACCAACAATAACCTAATAGAGATCTATTTCTTCTTTGATCCTCTTTGACGTGTTCGTTGTTGGTGGCAGTTCCTGACTGTCTGAGCTCCAGTAGCAACCAGAACAGCAGGAATCAAACTCTGGTCTTCTCTCTCAGACGAGAGGAGAACCCCAGAGTATGGCAGCCCGAAGGCGTGTTGCTGCCAATACAATTGGTGGATTAGTGGCGGCACCTCAAAGGAGATAGGAATGTATCCAACATTGGGATACGATTCCTAGTTCTGCCATGAAAGGAACTCTACTACCCGATTTCTCGGGGTAGAGGTGACTCCACCATCCAACTCTTCTTGTATAAAGGCTCTTCCTACCAACAGAGGAAGACCCTTCTATCTCACGAAGAGTTTTCAGTTGTCTGATTTGTGCGTCAAAAGCGCATGAGCTCCCTGATGTTGATGTCAGAAGAACGCTCCTCACAATGTCAAAATCGCCAATGCCGGTTCTGGAAAAGCTGCTCAGCCAAACTTCTGCAGAAAACAACAAAGAAGAAGTGTTTTAAAAACAGAAGTATTATCAGATGTGTACTAAACGCTAATTAAAAACAAATCAGCAAGGCATTTTACGCCAGTGCTTCAGCTAGGCTCTTACGTCGGTGATTCAACAAGGCTTTTACGTCAGTAATCAGCAAGACATTTTACGCCAATGCTTCAGCTAGGCTCTTACACCAGTGCTTCAACAAGGCTTTTATGCCGGTGCTTCAACAAGGCTTTTACGCCAGTGTTTCAGCAAGTTTTTACGCTCGTCAAGAATTTACAGAAAAAATTCGAAAAAAAAGAGCGTATTTGCTTACGATCGGATTTACCATTTGAGTCGAATGGTTTGACTCCAATGGTGGTTGAATCTGCGTCTAATGACTGGGCATACAAAAGAACACCGTGGGAAAGCTTCGCCATCCTCATTTGTTGGAGAACAACATCACAGAAAGTTATCTTCAGAGGAATGAGTACGAGAATATATGAAACATTCTCGGCTATTTATAAAGGCTGAAGAACTGTTGGGAAGAGTCTATTTCGGGGGAAGATCCTATTTAAAGGCTCTCGTAACCACAAGACAGACGCCACGTGTCGGTTTATTTCTCAGGAATGAACAACCATAGAAACAGTCAAAATAAAGTGTTGAACAGTTCTATCTACCAACAGATGAGATTAACATCAAGATTTTATTTATGAAGGGGTCCACTCCTACATATAAGAGAGTCGCAATACATGGAATTTCATTTTCCCTCTCGTTCGTTGGACTGACGAAGAGAGGCACCTAACTCACGCATGTTGTGAATCCCGGAGCGACGCATCAGATTTAAAAACGCTTTTGCATCTCCTGAGCCCTCATATGCAGTCGGGGGACCACCATCGATGCGGCTGAAGACTGCTGGAGTTAATCCGAAGCACGCTACAAAGTTGCGTGCTCGCTCAAAGCCAATCCTTGAGCCCGAAGCCTCTTCATTGTTAATCTCCTTCTTGGGCGCCATGTTACTATGGAGATAAACGACAAGAGTAAAGAATTTCTCCTCATTTATATAGTTAAATCAACTCTCCATTTTCCTCTTTGGAAATTGCTCATTATAAATGCAAACTCGGGGAAGCGAAAAGGTATTCGAAAGTTTCGAAAAAAGAAATTCATTATGACAATTAAGTGTTGACCGACACTATTGGAAATTACGCCGACTGTTGGACATCCCCGCTTTTACGCGGATGATGGTTGCGTATCCCATATTTTACGCTGGCAGATCAAATCTTAACTTTTACGCTTCTGTTCAAAGTGTTTCAAATGTTGGAGATATTTGAAAACTTTGAAGGGGGTCTTGTAGGAGCGTAAAAAGTGCTTCAAAGAAAGAGTCATCCCATTCATAAGTGATCGGTTTTTACACCAAGCAGAGCGGGTAATCTCTTTTACGTCCAAGACTAGGCTAATCAATTTACGCCTAAGCAGGCTGATCATTTTACGCTTGGGTCTACACCTGTAATTTTACGCCAAGGACAGAGCAGCCTCTTTTACACTGGACAAAACTGTCAAATCTCGTATTTAATACAAACTCTGACATGAAGATATTAATGATGGCATTTACCACAGAATTCAATAGAATTTGTCTTATACAAAGACCATTGTTGTCGTTTATGAGGATCGAGCTACTTTACGCTCACTGTATGGTTTCTTTTACACACGGAGTTTTACATGAGTTCTTACGCTCATAAAACAATGTGTGTGTAAAGTCTATTTGAGCCATTTTACGCTCAAGGTTATTCAATAACCACTTTACGCGGGGAACCTATGATAGAGCTATTTTACGCTCATCTCACTGTTTTACGCCCAGAGGATGTTGGAGCTATTTTTAAGCCATATTCTTTCTGGCCAGTTTGGAACGTGGTTTGCCTACATGTCCTTCATGCCACATATTTCGAAGAACGTGTGTACATGTATCCTATTCTTACTGAAATGATGGGATGCGTGTCAACTTATGCAAAGGATGACTCTGATCATGGGTGGCAGTTGTTAGCGTAAAGACAGATTTTGATGCTTTTTACGCACAGAAGCCCCAGTCTATAAATAGACTGATTTTTCTCAAGGGGACAGAGAGAGAACAAGAGAGAATACAGAGATCAGGACTTCGAGATTTTGATTCTCCGGAGCATTCTTCTTCAACTTTTCTTTCAGAACAGAGTGAAGCAAAGCAGGAAAGCATTCGGCCTCGCCATCAGTGCCCAAGTGCGTCGATACCTTTCTGGTGACTTAGTTCTTCCAAGTTGTTCTACTTCAAGCAGTGATCTTCATCATCATCATATGGTCCAAGAAACAAAGTGATCATTTACGAATCAGACTTCCATAGCAATACTTTCCCAGAATCAAATATGTACTTCTTGTACTTCTTCTCGTTTTATTTTCAAAATCCAACCTTTTGTTTGGCAATTTTGTTAAGTGAAACACACGTCGCTCGAAATGGCGGGACGCACGTCGTGTGGATGAGTTTTCTAGTTTTTAAAAGCAGATTTTTAGGAAACTTTGGGATTCGATTTCTCGACGCTCAGTCGATAATTTCTAAATTCGCAAAAAGGGTTGTGAAGCCCTATATGGTGTCTAGGACTGTCTTCAAATAGTTTTTCTAATATTGTATTGGATCGATCGGAATCGATCTTCGAACATAGGGGTTTGGGCTGAACTAGTGTTCTGTTTTAAACAGGTTTTTCGGCCACTTCGGCCTCGATTCTCGTCGCATACACAACGAAATAAAACAAAGTATTTGAAGGGGAATGAAGTAGTATGTGATGGGTCCTTACCTGAACAAACGGCTCGACGAATCATCGACCGTGCGCGGAGAAAACTCTCAGCGAAGTCGGGTCTGTCACTGCGGTTGCTGTCCTGTGTCCTGTGCGCGCTTACGCGCGTGTCCGGCCTGCTCCGGCCGTCCGGCGTTGCCCTCGGCGGTGCGTGCGCGGGGCACGCCCAGGTGGGAGAAAGGGCGGCGTGTGTTGAGCGTTCGAGTTAGGGTTTGCAGGTTTTTTCTACTCTCTCTCGTTCACGAGTTTGAATATATACATACTCGTATATATCGAGTTAGGGGTTACTACTACTTTGGAACGCTTGGGGGGGGGGTCTTGAGCTCTGGGAGCTCGGGCTGGTTTTGGGCTAACCGGGGTGGGCCTGGCAATTTGCTTTATTAGTGTTCAATAGTTTTCTTTTTTTTCTTTTTCTTAACTACCTATTTCATATATATATATATATATATATATATATATATATATATATATATATATATATATATATATTATTTTTATAAATATATAGAAGCTCGAAATTCTAATTCGTAACTATTATTATCAAAATTTCGGGAAGAGGGGTTACAAATCTACCCACCTTAAATATAATTTCGTCCTCGAAATTCTAATTCGTAACTATTTCTTAAATTCAAAAGAAGCTCTACCATTACCTTAATCTCCTCGAATCTTAATTCCTCAAAAACAGTTTATATCCTCCTCCTAGCCATTTCGTAACAACGAAAAATCCGAAGACTTTCTACTTCTACCCACCTTTGGTCGCACTACTCCCTCAATCCTCAGGTCTCTAAAACTTTATAATCTCTCAACTACTTGCTAGAATTTCTACCAATAGGTATCTACTACTTATGGCCACTATAATCATCTCTTATCTATCAACCAACCCAAAATCTAACATGCAAGTAGCTACGAAATATTGCTGAATTCTAATAAGCATGACCATTCGTCACTCTGAAATAGGAAGGAAAGGAAGATAGGGAAGAAAAATCGAGAGCATTTATGAATTTCCAAGAGCGGTAGAGAATACCCGATGATGCAGATGGAAAGAAAGTCTATGAACCATTGACTTATTTGCTAGATGGGGCTACTCTAGTCTAGTCACTTACTAAATTGAAGGACTCTTCATTTCCAGAGGGCTTGCAATCCATGCAATACATAAATTCCGTTCTCAAAATTTTATATGAACAAGATTTCATAATAGGACGGAATTTGAGAAATCAATATTGTGATCTTTTTCGTGGTTATTTAAACACACGAGCAAGGGTTATAAATGCAATGCAAGGTCGTATCGCAACTTCCAGGTAGATGGATTAAGGGTTACGAATGACCTCACATTCTAAGGGGTGTAGACTACATAATAGGTATAGGGACCTATTTCAAGTAGTTCGGTTTTATAGACCAAATAGGGTGGTATGCCTGGATGGATCTTACCGGGTCCTAATGGGTTTTCTGATTGGACATCAATCGTTGGTCGAATGAATCTTGGATTTCAATCCACATAGACTGGACAAGATCTCAATGATAAATTATTTCTACTAGGTTAAGGTAACCTATAATAGGTTTCTACCCAAGTGGTTGAGCTATTTATCATGCAGGTTGGTTAGTTAGGTCCCTAAAGCCCAAAATGCGTCTTCCGTGACTTCTGTGTTTAAGTGGCACGAGAAGACACAATTGAGTGGCACACTAATGATATGTACATAGTGGGCTTCGAGTAGATCACAATCATATACTGGGTCGAAAGGTTTGAGTCGAGGTTGAGTCTCTATTTGGAGTCGAAAAGTATACGAGAGTTATGGTAAGGGTTATAGCTAGTCCTTTCGTCTTGAAAGTCGTATCATAAAAATAGAGTACAAGGGAACGTGTTTGAGTGGGACATGATATACCTAGATGAAGATGGACTTGTCTAGGTCGTGCATGTAAAATTTGTTGGAAGGTAACAGCTGGTCTTGTGCTCCGAATATTAATGACACGGCCGGTGACACAAAATGGTCTAATGAAAAGTAGGAGTCCAAGGGCACTAATCATCATCCTAATGGAAGTTATTCCAATCAATCGGTAATCCTCGTGTATCCTAAAATTTTAGAAGGCTTACGGTCTATCCACCTTAGAAATAGGACATGGTCTTAGGAATATTGAGGTTAGAGGGTTCCCAAAGTCCGGATACTGTACCTTGACTCTTTGTTAATAGGGAATAAGGCATGGCGTATCGAGATACGGTAGGTATAAGTCAACTCAAGGATCGTTTCTCTATAAATAGAAAACGAGTGTGTACAATAACACGTGGTCGATAAAATAGAATGACATACTCATCCCTAATATACGAGAGTTATCACGGGGTAACCAACTCTAAGGCACATCATAAGAAAAGAATTTTCTAACAACTAAGTCGTGAATTTCTATTCATCTCATGTCCAAACTGTGGGTTTGGTCGAGGAAGGGTTGGGTTAAGGCTCATGGGTTGCTAATTAAAGCAAGCTTCAAACAATCAATTAGAGACTCGCAATAAATTGGTTTCTTGAGAATAGATAGTCTCCTAGGTTGGCATTTTGACTAAGGGTAAAACCCTAATCATTCTCAAATTCAGGAAGCTAGAAAGTCCCGTTAACAGTTTGGGGTCGAGAGGAGAACGAGTAACTCAATCACATGGCTGGCTGACGACAGCTACCCTCGTGTATACAACAACCATAGCCACGGGGATACTCGGTATCTCTCTACCAATTACGAGTTCCTGTCTTTCCAAATCAGTGAGAGACAAAAACAATAAAGAGTTCAAGAAAGATGTTACTGAATACAATCACGTGATCCAAAGGCGAACGTATAATTCAAGAGGAATTGTCATAGCATGTCGCGGATGAGATCCTAGATACCTATATATCTCCATCTACGTAGTGTAATTAAACAAAAAGTGAACCCAATGCATCATGGTTGATCAGACCATAATACACTGATTCTGATTAGACAATAAGTTAGCAGGCGTCCCCACTAAACATATGTCTCGAATCAAGCTCGAGAACAGAGTGAGCTTGCAAAACTAAGCTGTAACAGCAGTGTTTGTTAAGATAGTCGAATACAATTATGTGAGATTTTTGAAAGAAGGCACAAGTAGTTCGAGTTTTATGAGAATCAAACCCTTTCCGGTGTTCTTGCTTATACCATCATCCTACTACCTTCTTATCCATAAGACCTTGGTCAACCAATGGGTTATGAACTTCTAAATTCCATATTCCAGGTAAACCTATTAGTGTCAGTTAATTACCTCGTCAATAGATTCACAAAGGCCACGGAGTGCTAGGTTGGGAGACTTGCTATCCAACTGGCAGCACTTCCACTAGTATTGGCTTTGGATTTTATGGGACGTACAGGGCACTGTCCTATCCTCTATAGTATCCTAACTTGTAATCATGTCTGAAGTCATTTCACCGAGAATTATGCCTCGTCCGTATACCCGGGCGGTGGTAAACTCTTGGTTTCGCGACTCAAACATGATACAAAATCAAACACTTCTTAATTCTATCCAATAATGACCCAAAGGTAACTACAATCAAAGAGGACCACTAGCCATAGTTTTGGCAATATCCCATCACCTATATTTTCTTAAACTAATTTTACCTCTAGGGGTTGTGTCTCGCCAGTGCGCTGCTGGCTACAGTGAATCCATAGTTTCCAAAATTCAGTTAAATGGCGACAGTGCGATGCTGTCCTACCATTATGAGTTAACTAACATTCCTTTAACTATATCTGTAAGAATTCAGGAGCTTCTAGAGATTCAAACACGTTGACTATGAAATAGAGCGTAGGTATTTGTCTATCGTTCACAACCCTTTAACATAAAAGATTTAACATGGAGGAATAACCGAAGACAGAAATACAATTATCCTAGTATCTATCTCATATGTACTCAAGCCTTTGAGGAAAAACTTGAATCGAAACTAACTCGAGGTTCATACATGGGTAACAATAATTAGAATTTATACAAAATAATAATTCCTAGGGCAAATAGAAACTAAATAGGCAATTCGACTAAGATATGAGGATGATATCTAGAGGCAAGGAGAAGAATCGAATAATTCATCTAGGTTAGAATATTAATCCTAGGAAGCCCTGGTCTCACCAAGTGAATAATCTATCTACATTGGACCATATCGTCTAATCAAGAGGTAATAGTGTACCTATGGGGATCTGACAAAGGAATCTGACAAACTATCAAAATTAATAACCCTCCTTATCTATATTGTATGGCCTAGACTACCCATCGGTAAATTTATATTAAGGGACTCCTAGTCCAAGTCATTCTCTTAAATTAAATTAATCCCTAAATGTGAATAAGCATTTCCTAGTCGCAGGCTCCTAATAGTACAACTAACTTAAGTACTATCACGAGTTCGCAAGATTTGCGAAGACGGACCTGCATGGGCCACCACAAAAACTTGTCACGACCCGCACCCGTTTTTTTTAAACGGATACGAGACGTGTCCAAGCCAGCCTACGCCGCAGTGTCGGCGGTAGAACGCTGTCACGGCCATGAAGATCAAAATCACAAATAATACTCATTCATAAAATTAATTTAATTTACAATGATCACAAGTTTTACATTTGCAAAAAATATAAACTTGTACAAATATTGGAATGTCTACAACTCAACTATCTAGCTAGTCTCTAGGCTGTCTGCAAGTATTTTCGTCACTCCCCAAGCTAAGTGAATCCACGGCTAACCTGAAAATATTAGTTTCCAGTCAGGAATAGAACGAGCACAATTCACTGAATGCAATTTCAAATAAAGAAAATGACTATAAAACAAAGGTTAGACATCAATCATGAGTTTTGAAAATAAACAGTAAATACGGAAAACCAATAGCAATAAATAGACCTAAAATACTTTCCCCAACTGTTAGAAGTACCGTTGATATGTGATCGGTCTGGGGCACTACACCACACGGTCTACGAGATCTACTTGCATGAAAAATATATACGGTCTACGAGATCTACTTGCAGAAATTAAACAATGTCTACGAGATCTACAGCAATAAAATAAACAATGTCTACGAGATCTACTGCATAAAATAAACAATGTCTACGAGATTTACTGCATAAAATAGACAATGTCTACGAGATCTACTGTATAAAAATAAATACGGTCTACGAGATCTACTGCATAAAAATAAACACGGTCTACGAGATCTACTGCATGAAAATAAACACGGTCTATGGTCGGATCACACATCCTTGGTACTTCTCATTCCCGACTCCACAATTTATAATAGAGTATAAAATCATATAACCAATGACTAATCAATGAAATATAGTAAAGATCAATATCGAAATACAGATAATAAACTGTACTCGCATCTGGTCCTCTGCTGGTGAAACCGACAGTCTGAACTACTCAATGTGCCACAATAGTCAAAACCCGTACGACAGTCCCCGGAAGCTGAAATAAACATTACCAATGTTCTCAGAATAGTCAATTAGCTAGGATTGCCTGTCCTTAAGTCCAATTCTGGACACAGGAGCAAAACGGTAATTTTGGGCAAAAACGATGTCCGTCGTTGGACCCGCTTTGTACCGAAAAGCGTGCCAAAGTCAACGGTCTCTAAAGTCATAAAACTATATGTCTACGGATCTGGTTTTCCGATACGAACCCAACCGTACGTCCAAAGTTGGATTCCGGCAGGCCGTACACAAAATCGTCCGTTGAGTGGGACCGTGGGGCCCGCAAAATGGTGATTTTATCAACGGTCTCAGAATTGGACCAAACTTGGCATGCAGGACTAAAAAAATGATACGGTCCTGTTGGCGCAAGTTTTGTCTCGATCTGATAAGCGTGCACAAAGTAATTGAAGAATTTGCAACGTGCACGATACGATGAATTTTGACGGATACGCATCAAATTCGTCGCACACACGCTACCAATTTGAATTCCGCCAAAGCCCATACGACCACGAAGCCGTTATGCAGCTTTCGATGCTTTTGGTTCGCAACCACGTCGCCCGAAATGGCGGGACGCACGTCATGTGGATGAGTTTTCTAGTTTTTAAAAACAAATTTTTGGGAAACTTTGGAATTCAATTTCTCGATGCTCAGTCGATGATTTCCAAATCCGCAAAAAGGGTTATGAAGCCCTATATGGTGTCTAGGACTTTCTTCAAATAGTTTTTCTAATATTGTACTGGATCGATCGAAATCGATCTTCGAACATGGTGGTTTGGGCTGAACTAGTGTTCTGTTTTAAACAAGTTTTTCGGCCACTTTGGCCTCGATTTTCGTCGCGTACACAGCGAAATAAAATGAAGTATTTGAAAAGGAATGAAGTGGTATGTGTTGGGTCCTTACCTGAACAAACGGCTCGACGAATCGTCGACCGTACGCGAAGAAAACTCTCGGCGAAGTCGGGTCTGTCACTGTGGTTGCTATCTTGTGTCCTGTGTGTGCTTACGCGCGTGTCCGGCCTGCTCCGGCCGTCCGGCGTTGCCCTCGGCAGCGCGCGCGCGGGGCATGCCCAGGTGGGAGGAAGGGCGACGTGTGTTGAGCGTTCGGGTTAGGGTTTACAGTTTTTTTTTCCACTCTCTCTCGTTCACGAGTTTGAATATATACATACTCGTATATATCGGGTTAGGGGTTACTGCTACTTTGGAACGCTTGGGGGGGTCTTGAGCTCTGGGAGCTCGGGCTGGTTTCGGGCTAACCGGGGTGGGCCTGGCAATTTGCTTTATTAGTGTTTAATAGTTTTCTTTTTTTTCTTTTTCTTAACTACCTATTTCATATATATATATATATATTTTTTTTCTATTTCATATATATATATATATATATATATATATATATATATATATATATATATATATATATATGAATGTCTATATATTTATACGTATATATATACGCACACATATACATATATATATTATATATACCCGCTTATATACGTATATTTATTTTTATATAAACATACGCATAAAGCTAATATATTTTTAATATATATTTATATATTCATACACACACATATATTTATATCCATTGGTATATATACATGCACATATATATTTTCACACACATATACCCAATAATATTAAAATAGTGATATTTCATAATAACTTCAATGATATTAATAATAAAATAATAAAATAATAATAACAATAATAATAATAATAATAATAATAATAATAACGAAATTTGATAAACCAAATAAAGGTGTGTATACCAATACGTACAGTCTAAAAATTCTAAAATATAATAGGGCCTATTATATACAATTATTATTGAATATCAATTAATAATAACATTTATAATATTTAATTAAAATACTTAGAGAATATTTATTAGATCATTAAAACGGAATACGACACCATCATACCCAAAATACATCAACATGAATGTTATTGGACGTCCCGCATGACTATATGGGCTTAGGCTTGGTCCGGTCCGGGTTCAGTCAGGACTAAATTGCTATAATCAGTTTTCCCTAAAATCAATAATATAATTAATAACTAAATAATCTTCGGTAAGCATTAAGTCGTAACTTGGCTTGGTTTTCCTAGTTAGGACATCACTATGGCTCGGCCCTCCCTACCAGGGCTAGTACACGAGTCAAAGCACGCCATTGCACAATCCATGCCATAAATTCTAATTACCGTGTACTCCAAAACTCCATCATGGCTAAATTCATCTACCGTAATAATTAACTAAGTAATTATTTATAAAACTCTAAAAATCATCATTTAATTCAAATAAATAATTAAAAATATTATTAAAATTCTGGGAAGAGGGGTTACACATTTGCAGCGTCATCCAATTGTTCATCTTCTGAATCGGTAGCTTTGCTCTCATGCTATATGCTTCTATTGGCGTACTTCTTTGATGTAGATCTCTTCAGGTAGCCTTTGTCATATTTGCTACTTTTTTTGTTGATGATGATGTTGTTGGACAATCTTTCTTCATATCTTTTTTCTTACATCCGTAGCAAATATGATCTTCTTCGTTGATGTTGCTGTTGCTGTCTTTTGTTTTTATGTTGAATCTCATGAACTTCTTGAATTTTCTTACCATAAGAGCTTGATCTTCAGAGTCAGAGTTGATGTCGTCAGAATCATCTTCGACAGTTCTTCTATGTTGAGCCTTCAAAGCGATTGACTTCTCTTTTGGTGTTGCATCTTCAAAGTCTTGAAGTTCCAACTCGTGAATGAGTAGCTTACCCATGAGTATTTCCAGAGACATTGTTGAGAGGTCGTTTTGTAAGTCCACTTCCGAATTTTTTGTTTAATTTGATTATGATTTACTTTTATGGTCATTAGAATTCTTACCTAAGCTCATAAGGAGCTATAATCATATTATGGTCATTTGGACCTTAGTAAGCATTATTTAGCTATTTTATAGTTTATCATAATTTTTAGATATTTTAGATAATTTTTAAATATCTATTTTATGAATATTTATATATTCTATTGAATTTCATGATTTACCATATAGCCATTTGGGGTTATTTTTGGGACCAAGTAGTTTATTTAGGTTCTAGAACCTCAAAAACTATTTTCTAAATTTTTTTAGACTTTTTTGGTATTTTCTGGAATTACTTTGATAATAAAATATAGGAAAACCCTATTTTCTAGGACTTCTGGAATTTATTGTGATAGCCTAAGAGAAAATATTGATCCCAAATATTTTTTTAGGGTTCATTTCGCTATTTTATATTTTCTAGAATTTTTTGGAAGTATTTAGATATTTATTTATTAAGGTTTATATATTTTTAAAGGCTTCCAATATTTATTATGAGGCTATTTGGAACTAATATGAGGGAAAGTATTTTATTTATATTCTAGAAGGTTAAATATATTTTCTAGAATTTTCTAGGATTTTTCTAGAATTTTTATAATTATTTGAGTTTATTTGGCTCTCAAATGAGTTTTAAATCATTTTCTGAATTTAAATCAGCATTTACCCAGTCAGCAGGCCAATCAGCATGAGTCAGCACCGCCTCTCTCTCTTATATATATATATATATATATATATATATATATATATATATATATATATATATATATATGTTATTAATTCACGAAAACCTAGAAACTTTAGCCGCCTTTTTGAGAGAGAGTTCTTGTAGAGATATCGACTTCCCGAAGTGATTGCCGCCAAACCATAGAAGACTAGTTAGTTTTGTGGTAGTTTTCTATAAATATAAAAGCTTACATTCTTCTTCAAATGTAAAACTTCTATATTTTATAAAGTTGATTTAGTTGTTGTGAATGAGGAGTTAGTATTTATGATCACTTTGTTTATTGCGGGCTAAACAGCGTACTACTGCCGATACCGTGGCGTAGGCTGGGCTTGGACACGCACACGTATCCCGAAAAATGGGTGCGGGTCGTGACAAATTTTTTTGGTGGCCCATGCAGGTCCGTTTTCGTAAAAGATTACGAACTCGTGGTAGTACTTAAGTTAGTACTACTGCGAGCCTACGACTAGAAAGTGCTCATTCACAATTAGGATTGATTTTATTTTTAGGAGAATGACTAGGGCTAGGAGTCTCTTATTCAATTTGACCCTTGGGTTGTTAAGATTATTAAATAGGTCATGTGATTTAGCCAATAATTTATTGAATTCTAGGCCCTATTGGATTAATCGAGGAATTTTCTAGGAGAATATGTTATTTTATTTTGACATGATGGTAGGATCAAAGGTGGGTAGACTATTCGCTTGGTAAGTTAGGTCTTCCTAGAATTCATGCTCTAATTCTGATAAATTATTCAAATTTTCTCCTTGTCCTTTTAGATATCACCTTCATATCGTAAGGTCTGAATTAATTACTTATTTACATTTTGGCATATTTTTATAGTTTCTGCCTCTGTTATCCATATATGAATCTCACGTTAATTGTTTTATTTAAATTTCCCTTCAACTATTTGAATAACCATGAGATAGAGATTAGAATGTTTATAATTCTCCTATATTTAGATATTTCCTCCCTAACCAATCATTATATTTTCAAGACTTGAGACTTATAGAACAGATACCTATATTTTTCCTTGGAACTTGTTTGAATTTCTAGAAACTCCTTGGAGGTTCTTATGGATATAGTTGAAATAATTTTCGATGACTTACAATGGTAAGGCAGACGCGCACTGTCCCCTTTTATTTGAATTATTGATACTGTGGGTTCACGGCAGCCAACAGCGCACCGACGTGACATGACCCCTAAGTTAAAATAATTTCAAGTAAGCGTAGGTTGTCAAATGTTAGTAAAGCTATATCCTAGTTAAATTATTTGATCCTTTTATTTATTATGTCAACATTGGATAGAGTTAATAGAGTGTTCGATACCATATTATATTTGAGTCATGATATCAAGGGTAACTGCAGTCAGACGTACACTGGCGGGGCATAAATTTTTGGTCAAGTGACTTCAGGTTTACATATGGTTTTTGAATATTATAGAGACTACATCCTTTCGACATATGAATATTGATTTATTTCTTATTATTTTCTTTTATTTCTTGAACATTTTTATCTTATCCTTCTATTTTTGGAATGTTCCGAAATTTCGAGGACGAAATTTTTCTAAGGTGGGTAGATTTGTAAGCCCACTACCCGATTTTTTTATTTGATTATAATTTACTTTTATGGTCATTAGGAGGCTTACCTAAGCTCATAAGGGAGCTATAATCATATTATGGTCATTTGGACCTTAGTAAGCATTATTTAGCTATTTTATAGTTTATCATAATTTTTAGATATTTTAGATAATTTTTAAATATCTATTTTGTGAAAATTTATATATTCTATTGAATTTCATGATTTACCGTGCTAGCCTAAGAGCAAATATTGACCCCAAATTTTTTTTAGGGTTCATTACGCTATTTTATATCTTCTAGAATTTTTCCATAATTTTTGGAAGTATTTAAATATTTATTTATTAAGGTTTATATATTTTTAAAGGCTTCTAATATTTATTATGAGGCTATTTGGAACTAACATGAGGAAAAGCATTTTATTTATATTCTAGAAGGTTAAATATATTTTCTAGAATTTTCTAGAATTTTTTTGGAATTTTTATAATTTTATTTGATGGCTCTCAAATGAGTTTTAAATTATTTTCTGAATTTAGATCAACATTTACCCAGTCAGCAGGCCAATCAGCATGAGCCAGCACGGCCTCTCTCTCTCTCTCCTATATATATATATGTTATTAATTCACGAAAATCTAGAAATTCCAGCCGCCTTTTTGAGAGAGAGTTCTAGTAGAGATCTAGACTTTCCGAAGTGATTGCCGCCAAACCATAGAAGACTAGTTAGTTGTGTGGTAGTTTTCTATAAATGTAAAAGCTTACATTCTTCTTCAAATGTAAAACTTTTATATTTTGTAAAGTTGATTTAGTTGTTGTGAATGAGCAGTTAGTATTTATGAGCACTTTATTTATTGCGGGCTAGACGGCGTACTACCGCCGATACCGCGGCGTAGGCTGGGCTTAGACACGCGCTCGTATCCCGAAAAGCAGGTGCAGGTCGTGATACGTTTCCTTCAATGATTGTTGTAGCCTTTGGAAATCAGTTCTTCGTGAGAGCTCGTAGAAGTTTGCGAATCTTCTCATGGTTACTGTATTCCTTGCCTAATGAAGACAAAGGATTTACAATATCCAAGAATCTTGTAAACATCTGAGTGACGGATTCATTTGAATTCATCTTGAACGTCTCGTACTCTTGAGTAAGTCTGCTGATCTTTGACTCCTTGACTTGTGTTGCTCCTTCGTGGGTTACTTCGAGAAGTTTCCACACTTCATTTGATTTTGTGCAAGTCGACGTCCTGTTAAATTCAGTTCTGTCTAAAGCACAAAATAAAATGTTAATAGCACGTGCGTCAAGACTGGCCTTTTTTCATCTTCAGTATATCTATCATGAGGTTTATCAACTAAAACTCCCTCAACAGTAATACGAGGAGGCATTTTGTAGCCGTCAATAACTATAGACCATAAGTCAAAATCAAGAGATTTTAAGAAGAAACTCATCCGTGTTTTCCAATAAGTGTAGTTTGTGCCGTCAAACAGTGGAGGTATGTTTGTGTCTTGGCCTTCACTTGTGAATTTTACAGTGGGCATGTATAATGTTGTGATCTATATAACAATTAAATATAACTGCAGTTTTATCTTGTTTTACATGTATAACCCGCTCTGATACCAATTGTAGGAACGAAGTCGTAAAGGAGAATACTCTAGAGGGGGGTGAATAGAGTAGGCAGCGGAATATTGCTAATTAAAAACTTGCTAGCAGTTAGATCACAGAAATAATATCAATAATCACAAAGTAATAGCTGTAAAGAAGAGATATCAGAAGGCAAACGCAAAAACAGCAATTTATACTGGTTTTTCACTTGTGAGGACTAGTCCAGTCGGAAGAACTCTAGCTTCCACTTGAATCTACTATTAGAAAATCCCGCAAGTTTTCATATGAAGTCCTTGCAACTTCTACAGACGCGAGCTTTGATACGAAGAACTCAACCAACTTCAGTTTGGAAGAGTCTTTCTTCAATCAAGCCTCTGACTATAATTTTTCTGAAATCTTCTAGACCGTACCGTACCGGTAAATTGACTAGAGAATTGTAACTGGCTTGGGATTTGAAAATGAAAGCTTTTTAAAAAACTCTTTGGAAGAAAAGTAAGCTTTAGAAGAGAAGAGATGAAAGTGAATGAGTGATTTAAAATGATCAGAATTCCTCTCTATTTATAGTTTTTCCAAAGGCAGAACTCTGGTAGAATTCGGGCAGAATTCAGACAGAACTCTATGTAACAATCCGCAACTAAGGGAGACCAAGTTAAAAAATCCAACGTTCATCTAACGTTTACTATGGCCGAACTCTGGCCGAGTTCTGTCAGGGTTTGGTCAGGAATATTTTAAGAAAATATTTTTGGGCTTTTTGAAATCCTTCAGAAGCTTTTGTTTTCAAAACAAAGGTCATTTTTGAAAACGATTTTGGATAGCCTATTTGCTAGTACGACTTGGTGTATAATGTATTCCTAGACTCAATAAAAATAAAAATTACATTGCATAAGGAAATACAGTCTCAAGTGGCAAACATAGCTTCGGTCTTGAACGAGTAGATATCCAATCTTGATCAGTGTCCAAGTGTCCAAAACGTCTTGAGTAAACATCTGAGTTGTTCTGTATATCAAGACAGAGTTTGATCAATTATTAAAATCAGGTTTAACCATGACCAATGGGCCAACACCAGGAAGGATTAAAGCTGCACTTTGGGGTTGTTTGAGGGCATAGCGACAAGAGAAAAAAAGAGGGCCTATAGAAGGACATTATTCAGATCAATGCGCAAGCAGAGTCCCTATACAATTTGTCACGACCCGCACCCGGATATACGGGTACGAATACGTGGGCCACGCCCAGCCTACGTCGTAGTATCGGCGGTAGAGCGATGTCAAGTACACTAAACTAACTACAACATCTCATGATCCATAACTAGAAATATACTCATGTCACATCACTAAAACTAAGGAAGATAAGACAAGAAATAATAACAATATCACTAGAACAACTAGAATCTATAATGATCATAAGACAGGAAAATAAAGGAGGAACAACAAGACTAACTAAGGATAACTACCAGACAACTCACATAGAAGAACAGTGAGATCCACCTCAGCTAGCAACATCATGAAGTCCAAAACTGAGGGCACAACTACTACTAAAATTTTGTCAACATATCCGGTCAGGATGGAACGAGTACATATATCTCATAACAGATCTCAAGATAGAATAAAAGCTATAAGACTGTAAATAGAGTATATACAATAAAATCATGGAGTGTACATATATGTATCATGGCATGGTAAGCTGTAGAGCTAGAGCTAGAACAAGAAAGTAGAACTGAATCATGGTATGTACACAAATCCAGGTAAGCCATATATCCAATGTGTGTGAGTAGCAGTTTCAACTTGTGATCGGCTTGGGTATCTGTCAAGATCTGGCCTGGCAAGTCATAAGTGCGGTATATGACTCACACTGTTCAAGAATGCAAGGGAATATAATCATAGGCATACGCTACTACTCCCCCTACCCCAACTGGTAGAATGGATCCAAACAGGACACGTCACTGCACGGGATTCTAATGAGAAGGTAGCTAACCATCTCTAAAATCAGTGACCATATATTTAGCAAGAGCTACAAGGGAGCTTGCACAATACATCCCAACCTAAGAGGGAGAAACATCTCTCGTTGGGATCCAGGAATACCAATCCGTGAGAACCATGTGTCAGGAATAAGCATATCTACACTAAGTACATGAATCATAACAGTTATCATAAATTGAAAAAAAGTTATCAGAGAATGTACTCGCCTGCGATCTGGTGGAATATGTCAACTGAGTCCTAGAACAGTACCTCGAGGACCTATAGATGGAATACTGTATCAATATAAGGGTTTGAAAGTAAAATCAAGTCATACTAAGTCAAACTAGGTCATGGCAAGTCAAAGCAAGTCAAACTAGATCAATCTAAGTCAATGGTTGACTTACAGTTGACTTTGGTCAACTGGTCAACTCTAGTCAACCCTAGGTCAACTCTAGGTCAAAATTGACTAACGTTGACTAATAGTTGATTTTGGGTCAACTAGTCAACTTCGGTCCAGTCCTTGTCAATTTTAGGCTACGGTTGACTTTCGGTTGACTTTGGTCAAAATAGTCAACTGTGGTCAACCAGGGTCAAAACTAGTCTAACCTAGGTCAAATGTTGATTCTACTTCGATGGTCAAACTGGGTCAAAGCTAGTCTCTACAAACATCTACAGGGTCAACACATCAATTTCAGTGATTGTGAAATCACCGGAATCGATGGAACTCAAAATACCACAAAAGGAGAAAGATTATAATAATAAGGTGAAAACCTACAGATGTTGTCGGATGGTGAAACAACCATTACCAACGTGTCCAGAATGGTCGAAATAGCCAGAACAGCCTGTCCATAAGTCCATTTGGACACAGGAGCAAAAAGGTAATTTCGGGCCAGAATGATGTCCGCCGTTGGACACACTTTGCACCGAAAAACGTGCCAAAATAAAAGTGCACAAAACCTAACAAATTATATGTCCACGAATCCAGAATGATGACACGAACCCAACGGTATATCCAGAATTGGATTCCGTTGACCCGATCTCAAATTGGTCCGTTGACCAGGACATTGAAATTTCGATTTGCACGGAAAAGCGTGTCGGAGCTAATGTCCTCAAAATTCAGCAAATTATATGTCAACGAGTCCAGAATGACGACACGAACTCAATGGTATATCCAGAATTGGATTCCGATGAGCCGATCTCAAAGTGACCCGTTGACTCAGAAAGTGGGACCCGCTTTGCACCGAAATGCGTGCCAGGGCCCACGTTCTTCAAATCAAGCAAACTTTATATGAAAATATGCCAGAACGACGCCACGAGTCTATGGTGGTGTCAGAAATTGAATCCGGAGTCCCAGGTTCAAAAATAGAATTTTACAAGTGCAACACTAAGCATTCGAACGGCCAACTTTGGCGTAGAATTCGACCGACCTAACAAGCTCAAACTGAAATGAAATCTAAAGAGGGCAGGAAGAGGGTTATACCAGCTGTGCACAGGAACTGGTAGCGCACAAAATGGAGCCGCGATGACAAAGATACGAACCCGCGAAGTTGGCATCATGAAACTATCCAAAAATAGTTTAATTTAAAACGTATTGGTGGCCAGTTTTGAGGTATCAAACGACAAAATTAACGGACGAAAATTGAGGGGAGTAAAGATGGATATACCAAGATTGAGACGGGGCAAAGAAACCGCCGATCCAACGGTCGGATTTCTCAAAAAATGCATACGAAGTCGTCATCGTGAAATGCACTTTCTGAATTTTCATCCGCGCGCGCGTCGACAGGATTACGTGCAAAACGCACGAATCGCCTAGACGGCGCATCCCGGAGGATGTTGGCCGCTACAGGGTGGTGCGCCTGGGTGCGCCCAGAGGGTCGGGGGCCAGCCACGTGGCGGGGGCGCGGCCGGGGACCTCGCCGACGGCGGCTGTGCGCGCGACGGTCATACGGCTGCTGCCGTGGCAGCTGCTGCCGCAGCGTGGCTGCTGCTGCGAGCTGCTGCGCTCGCACGCACGCGGCTGCAAACGGCGCACGCCGGCGGCGGAGGCCCGCCGAGGGTGGCGGAAGCGGCGGTGGTTCGATTTATGGTGGAGGTGGTTTGAAGTGGTGAAGGTGGTGGTGAAATGGTAATGGTGATGGAGATGGTGCATGGTGATGATGGAGAAGGAGGAGGAAAAGGGAGGAGCTCGGCCAGTCATGGGGTAGTCGGCCGGCCATGGGTCGGCTAGACTGTAGGGGTGGGGTGGTGTGTGTTGAGTGAGAGAGAGAGTTGTGTGTGTGGGTGTTTGTATCGAGAGGAAGAGAGAGTGTGATGTATGCATATATAATTTAAAAGGGAGGAGAAAGAAAGTGAGATAGAGATGGGGGGTTGCTCGTGCTGGAGTAGGGGGGCTTGTGTGCCGTAAGGAGAGAGGGGTGAGGTGTTTAGAGAGAATGATATATATATATATATATATATATATATATATATATATATATATATATATATATATATATATATATATATATATATATATATATATATATAATATATATGGGTGTGTATATATTATATATATAGAGAGAGAGGGAGTGTCACGCCCAAGAACCAGAATACTGGAGAGCGGGGGCAGACATAGCCAGCTACGTATATGAAATGGAATCCATCTCGCTATACGGTCACGGCTGTCTAGATACATGAGGGTTTATCTACAAGCCAACAGTCTCCTATGGTCATGAACAAGCCTAATGTCTCAATCACAAGCAAGTAAGTAAATGTTACAAGATGTATGATCGTTAAATACACAATAATAAGGCGTCCCAAATATTACATATTCAGCTGATCATGAAGCTAGTCGTTATAAAATGTGAGGACTAGCAAGAGGTTAGTCATACATGATCAACCCTAGGATCTGTCAACCATGTTACAGCCCGTAGGCAGACAGTAAGTAAATACAATCGAGCTAAACAGGTGCTCGTCGGCTAAACGCCTCAAAAAAATATTTTTACAATAAAGTGGGAGAGCAAAAATAAACCCACTCGTTGCCCGGGTTACGTCTAGTCGCCACCATCGGGCTGGATAGTCGGTAGATCCTCTGGAGCTGCTCCGAAATCTGGCCATACAAAACCAGCTGGGTTAGATCCCAGGAAGAGCAAGTGCCACAAAGGAAGCTTCACTTAGGAACTAAAACCAGCAATCAGCACAATAGTATAAATAAAGTAAGAACTGGAAATAAAGAAAATGCATCAGGATGATATACGACGAGATAACCATGGAACTATTCAGATAACCAGGTTACAACCCGTAAACCAAACAAGGACCGGGGTTGTAACCCTTCATCTGAACAGAGCTTGGAATTCTCACCATTTATCGCTAAAATAAATACAAGCTTTCTGGTCATGCAGTGATCTGGAACAAGGTCAGGGCAAGACTAGACTGGACAGACTCCATCCAATCATTTCACGGCCAAACAAGAACTATGGCTTGATACTTTAACTAACTAGGGTTATCACAGGCCTAATTACTAACAAGATGCAGTGAGATTACTCCACAGCCACAAGCCCTGTAGACCATCCAGGTTACCCAGGTCGAAATTTGGGATTGAATACAGATGGGTACATCGTCCAGGAAATGCATGTACCCTTAAGTAGCTTGAAGAGTGCAACACATGACAGTGTGCTGGAAATGTGCCCTACTTGACGGCAGGCTACAGATCCCAGGCGCGCCCAGGTAACGGGATTGCCTGTAGCTGGGGAATCTCTTCATGACTACTGTATTAATCTAGTTATTAGCCTTAGTCCATTTCAGTAGGTACTCCTGACCGTGGTACTCAGGAGTCCCCTCCTAGACATGATGCAAGACAGGACTGGATTATTTGTACAAGCACAATCGCCCACGGTGTCCAGGTAATTTATACAGGTCATGCCATGTCAGGTAGCCGTCGCAACAGCTTATCAAGATATATCATGTCAGGTGTACTTGTCAGGAGTGCGCCACGACGGGCCACTATCATGTCATGCCAGGTCACTTATCAGGAGTGCACCACTACGGGTCACCATCGTGTTATGCTAGTTCCTTGTCATACCATGTCATGTACAATAGTCATTCCAAACATAATAAGTAAAAATCAAGTTCATGACAAATGGGCGTAAAATATCTAATGAAATATCAATGTACAGGGCCATAGAAGAGCCAAGCGGCTAAGTCATATGCGGCCAGGAATGATCTCATGCGGCTGGGAGAGAACAGCCCATGCGGCTAAGAAGGAATTTGGGTCCATGCGGCTGGGAAGTGTTGAGATGGGGGTTCATACGGCTGGCGGGAAACGGGTGCGCATGCGGCTGAAGGGGCAGGAACCTATGCGGCTGGGAGTGGGACTAGCTCCCATGCGGCAAGCGGAAAGGGAGGTTCCATGCGGCCAGGATGAATTTGACTCATGCGGCTCTCGGGGTAGGGGCACATGCGGCTAGCGGGGGAACGGGTGCGCATGCGGCTGAAGGACCCGAGTTCATGCGGCTCGCGGAGCAAGATTTATGCGGCTGAGTCAATGTGATTGCTTATGCGGCTGGGGTGATGGTTGCTTATGCTGTTAAGAGTTTGCTCTCAGAAATGCGGCTAAGTCCATATAGTCTCATGCGGCTGATGAGAAATGAGCCCATGCGGCTCAGAAGAGTACAAGGACGCATATGCGGCCAAGAATGAGACTCGGCCTATGCGGCTGAGAGTCTCATGCGGCTGGTTCACTTGCCGCATGAATTATCATGCGGTCAAGTATGAGACTCGGCCTATGCGGCTAAGAGTCTCATGCAGCTGGATCACTTGCCGCATGAATTGTCATACGGTCAAGTCAGGTCTAAGCACAGTTCATCTTCTCCAAATTTCTGAGAAGATGAACACCATGAGAGCCAAGTTCTCAAGCTCCATAACTCCATCATCCGGAGCCCAAATCCGAACTTCCATAGGTCAAAAATGGGGTAGAACGAAATTCCCTACAATATAGAACCATCAAAACTCGAAAATAACAAGATTAAATAGATCAAAACCCAAGAATCCGAAAATAAAGTAAACTTAGATCTATAAGAATCTAGTCATGGAATTTAGAAATGTCAAGTACTAAAGTGTTTTAGAATGTAGTAAGGAAGAGAATGAAGTAATAAAAGTTGAGTTCCTCCATGAAACAAGTTGCACTTGCCTAGACCTCTCTCTGGTAGGTAAGGAAGTAAATGAGGAAGAAGAAGATGATAAATGAAGAGAGAGAAGGAAGATGGTAATAAATATCAAAGGTGGTGGTAGGTAAGGGGGTTCACCCTTGGTTTCATCATGAACCCAATCAAAACCAAGCCAAGCCGAACCAACCAACCCGAACCAGGAATAAACCAAGCCAAGAAGGAAATCATGCAAAAAAATCATGCAATACAAGAATAAATACGTACACGTATTCCGAAAATACGTAATACGAACCACAGGCATTACAGGGAGATATTTAGTGAGAGAGATATTTAGAGAGAGGGAGGGGGTGTAAAGTCGGCCACACATAGGGGGGCTTAGCTGGTAGGTGTGGGGAGAGAGAGAGAGAGTATAGATATTTAAATATTATATATATATATATATATGTATATATATACAAGAGAGAGAGAATTAGATATTTCTATGTAAAGAAATATTTTGAGTAGAGGAAAAAATAAGAAATTATCAGTGGGATGTATAGGTAGACATGATAGGGTCACACAAATTTGGGTTGGGTTCGGTTGAGCCGGGTCGGGTTAAAATCGGACATGGTAAAATATTTGAATTAAAATAGGTATATATAATCGTGGGTAAATAAGTATCATGTGGGGGCTCAAATAAATGGGATACAAGTGTCAGGCGGGTAGTAGGCTTTGTGTGGGCTATGTCCATATTTGGGGTCGACTAGGTTGGGTCGATGTCGGGTCCCAAAATCAAATTGGAAATTAAATCAGGTTTTACGGTAGATAATTAATTGGCCTAAATTGAACCGAAAATTGTGCGAAGGAAATGGAGCACAAAATAGAGTGTCTGAGTGGGACACGAAGGTCATAGATGAAGAGCATCTCGAGTAGATCATGCATGACAAGTTGGTTTCAAGAAAAAGGCTAGTCTGGTGCTCCTAAATTAAAAGTCACGATAACGCGCTTATGAGGATCAAGGAAAAGAGTGGGAAAATCAATTAATAATTAAATGGTCTAAATTGACCCGAACTTGTGCGAAGTAAAAAGAGTACAAGGGAACAAGTTCTAATGGGACACGATATATCAATATGAAGATAATCTCGTCTACTACAAACTTCAAGAAGGAAGTTTCCAGAGACTAGCATCCCTGATGCTCTAGAATTCCAAGTCACGGTAAAGAGCATTTAGTGATCAAAATGAATTTAAATAGAATGAATTATCGAGAATAAATCATTTAGGAAATTCAAAAATAAATTCCGAAAATTCAGGGGGCTTACACAATTTACCTTTGGTTCGAATGGGGGATTACAATGCACTGATGTTTCAACATGAGAAGATAAGAGGCAGACAAGTGCCAGATAATATACTTCAAGACTTTCATACTTGTCTATTACAATCTGGACTACAAGCTCTGGAGAGAACTGGCCATATTTGGTCTTGGAATAACAATGTCATTCATAATAGGATTGCATGCCAACTTGATAGAGCCCTTGTGAATCGAGCTTGGTTGCAATTATATCCCAACACGACGGTGGTCGGATTGCCCACGGGAACGTCCGACCACTCGCCATTGTGCATTTGACTCACATCCGAAGCTAAACCAAAGCCAAGGCCGTTTAGATATAACAACAAATGGGTATTGGCTGAGGGTTATAGAGAGGCGGTGATAAGAGGATTTAGGGCATATGTGCTGGGCAATAGCCAATATCAACTTCTGCATAAACTCAAGCAAGTTAAAGCTGAATTGAAACAGTGGAATGGTGGCCAACCTATAAGCCGCCAAATAGAAGAGGAGAACAGACTAATAAAGCTCCAAGCCAAACTACAAGAGGATCCACAAAACCTGGAGATTGCCAGGGAGGAACGCGAGCTTGCTAGAAGGGTGGGTCAACTTCGCATGCAAGAAGAGATTGAGATGGCGCAGCAGGCCAAATACAATTGGATACTAGCAAGTGATAAATGTATGAAATTCTTCTATTACATCGTTGGTACTAGACACTACCGAAACAGCATGAGCAAGATCCTCAGACCTGACGGACAAAAAATAGCGATGGATGACGGCCTCCAGACCGAAGCAGTCAGGTATTATACCAACCTTTACAACCAACATGATTATTTGTCTACGTTTCTAGAGCTTGTATGCAAACGACTGGTTACCTCTCATGGTAACCAACTATTCTAGCACCGATGACTATGGAAGAGGTCGAAGCTATTGTCAAGAATGCCAATCCTAATAAAACTCCCGGACCTGATGGGTTTGGCAGTCATTTCTACAAAACTCATTGGGGAGAGATTAAATAGCAAGTGCTGGAGGCGATACAAGATTTTTCCTCGACTGGGCGGTTATTACGGGAACTTAATCATACCTTCCTTACTCTCATCCCAAAAAAGGAGGGCGCCACGTCGTTATCGGAGTTCTGACCAATTGCTTGTTGCAATTTCCTATACAAGTTAATCACATACCTTATGTGTCAGAGGATGGAAGCGGTTATGCAGGAGTTGATCTCTCCTAATCAAGCTGCATTTATTAAAGGGCAGAATATTGCAAACAACAGTCTTCTTGCTCACGAGATGGTTCGAGAATTCTCTAAAAAGGGAGGAAATAAAAGCTTGTATAAAATTAGATCCAAGGAAGGCGTACGACACTGTCAACAAAGATTTTGTGTGTCACGCTATGCTTGCTATGAGATTTGATAACACTTGGGTTGTCAGGATCGACGAGTGCATTACTTCCCCTTCCTTTTCGGTTCTGATCAAAGGGCAGTCTTATAGAATTTTTTGCAGCAACAGAGGGTTAAGTCAGGGAGATCCATTGTCGTCGTATCTCTTCTCAATTTTTATGGAATATTTTACTTGTCTCATGGACTCGGCAGTGTATCACAAAAGGATTGTTCCATTATATCGTAAGGTACTACTACATGTTTTACACCTTTTGTATGCTGACGATCTTTTGGTATTTTTAGAACCATCTACAGGCGGGCTAACATAACTTGCTAAGATAATGGAGGTGTTCGGAATGCACTCGAGGCTCTTTTTAAACAAGGAGAAAAGTAAAGCATATTTTAACAGGCTATGTCCCAACCAAGAAGAACCTGCACTCATTCTGGGTGTGGAGAAGAGTGAACTATCGGTCAAATATCTGGGTATACCACTTTCTACTAATTCAGAGGATAACGAAGGGTTGGCATGCTCAAAACCTCTCTTTCGAAGGACAGGTAGAGTTGGTAAAAACAGTTATCACATCAATAGCTCAATTCTGGTTACAGGCGATTCTGCAGCCAACAACTACTATTGCCAAAATTAAGAAAATATATGCCCAGTTCATATGAAGAGGAAGGGTACACGCTATCAGTTGGGAAACTCTCTGTGACCGAGGCTGGAAGGGGGAGTTGGCATTCGATCATTGCGGACTCTGAGAGGCATAGCAGGTATGAAGTTGGTTTGGAGACTCATAAGTTCAGAAAATCTCTGGGCTAAATGGATGAAAGGGAGGTACTTTAAGGAAGGGAACTTTTGGACACGGAGAGTGAATAACAATGACTCGATGTCCTTCAAGAACATTATTCGCTATCGATCATTGTTTGCCATTAAAATTCTTTTATTACAATTTTAATACAAACATAACAGTGTTACAATATAGGACTTAGATGTAGTCCTAGGAGTACACTTTTGTTTATCTGGATTCCTTGTGCCGATGGAGTGAGTGGTAATGCGTTGACTCCGTTGACGAACTGACGACGGTTATCGGTTCTCTGAAGGTCTGGATTGCTCTGGGTGCTGAAGCTTACTGGAAGGAGGAAGACGTTGAGTGTCTGTATCTGCCTCTCTGGTGGTGCGAAGTCTCTATGTGTTCGTTGTGTGTGTGAGAAGAAAATGATCCCTCTATTTAGAGCTTTGCAGGCTGGCTGCTCATGCGTACATGTAGGATGCGCCTGTATGCGGGGATGCCACGTGGTGATTGTTGATAGAGGCGCATAGACGATACGCCCTGATCGAGGGGTTGACTTTTTCATGTTGTTGTTGTGAGCCAGCACGTAGCAGAGAAGAGGATCTTTCTGTTGCTGAGATCTTGGATGAGTTGAGTCAAAGGACACGTGTCGTCAACTCATGGCTCGGAGATCTCGAATTTGATGGAGGAATGATCTGGTAAGATGCGCCTAAGATTGGGCGGATGAGGAAACTTTGGCTCGTAACCTTTATGAGTCACGAACCATTCTGGCGCATGGCTTTTGAGGCGCATGCAGTGCTTCAGTAGTGACTTTACTCCTGTCTTTTAGGATCAGGGAGAAGTCTGGGATGCATGGCTTTTGAGGCGCATGCAGAGCTTTGGTAGTGACTTTACTTCTGTCTTTTGGGATCAGAGAGAAAGTCTGAGACGCATGGCTTTTGAGGCGCATGCAGAGCTTTTGACGCATGGCTGCGGAGGCGCATGCAAGTGATTAGGCGACCACGTGGCTTGTAACCGCCAAAGGAAAGTAATGATGATCCTGACGTTTGGTGATGCTTTGTTTTTTAAAAAAGCTGTCAACTGCAGTCTTCGGGGGACGTGCTGCCAACTCTGTCAGCTCAGCATTTAATATTTGCGACATTCGATGGACAACCGAGGGGGCGCGTCGATTGGCGTTCCACTAGGCGTATGGGGGCACATGAGGGCGCATCCCCTGTGATGCGCTTGGTGCTGAAAGACGCGTCTGTGTGATGCGCTTGATGTTAAAGGACGCGTCTGTGTGATGCGCTTGATGTTGAAGGGCACGTCTGTGTTATGCGCGGTCTGGCCGGCGCATCCGCTTTGTGACACGTCTTTAATGGTGCGACTGATACGTTCTTCGAGTGCTTTAAATAGCCATTTTGACTTAGCTGAATTCGAAGCGTCCGGTTCATCCATTTAATGTAAATTCATTGCACGGAATTCGGAGAGCCATCCACTTGGCGCATGGGTTTGATTTGCCTGGCCTATAAATAGTGGCATGGAGAGAGGGTTTGCTTCTCGTTCTCTTAAATCTTTTCGACATGAACTTGTGTACTCGAATGCATTCTGTTGACGAGATGCTCCCGAGGGTGAAAATGCGACGCAGTGTCTTCGTTGATGCACTTGAAGGTGACTGTTACATCCAAAAGTCGGAGTCGAAGGCTTACGAGGCAGGCGGAAGGTGCCTATTGCATCCAAAGATAGGGATGCTCGGGCCTCGTCTTCGTTGTGCAGGAAGAGCCGCAGATCGGAATGGCGGTGTTGCGGCTTTGGGGGCTCTTTCTTCCTTCAAAGTGGGCGTTGCCTACTCTATGTAACACCCAGTTTTCCAGATGAGGGTAATTTTAAAATTTTGTAATTACAATTATTATTTAATGATATTTATTTCATATTATGAATTTAGTGATTTTTAATTATTTTTTTATTATTTTTTTAAACTATTTTAAATTCATGACTTATGATTTGGTGTCTTGCTAGTGTTCATTTCCAGACTGAGGGATATTTTAGTCATTTTTGTAATTTTGAGAATTATTTGGAATTATTAATTATTATTTATATTTAATAGAATTTATTTGAATTTATGAGAATTTTTAGGAATTATTTTGGAATTGTTTGGACTAGGTTGATTTTGACTAGTTTTGACTCTCGTAGACCAACCTAGGAGCTAACCCTAGTTAGTATGGACTTGGTTAGGTTATATGACTCTAGTCTAACCTAGCCTAATCCTTGGTTTGGTCATTAGACTCTAATTAGCAATAGGATTTAGAAAGTCATAAGTCATGGCTTATGATTTAGAGCTTTTAAAAAATCAAACTAAACCATAGCCTTGTAGGTTGGCCCAAAGCCCAAGACATTGCAAAACCCTAAGCCCTAGACTCACTTGGCCAGCCACCCTATCCTCATTGGCATCACCACCTATAAATACCCTCCTAAAATCTAGGGTTGCCTCTTTCTTAGGAAAACTCAAAGTTTAAGTAGGTTAGTTTCCAATTGTATTTTAATTCCTAGAACTCCAATCCTCTTCCTTTTTAATTTAATTTATTCCATTAGGTCCTAATATACCCATTCTTGTTGTTGTTAATGTTCCATTTCAGTTTGATGTGATTTGAGTGGAATGGGACATCAAGAGAAGAGCCATTGAATAGGGGTTTTTCTTGAAAGTTCAACAATAGGTAACTCCTCCATTTCTCCATGAAATTTTGATTTGTTTTCATATTTAGGGAGCCCTAGGAGTCCCCTAAGTGTCAACATTGGTTTCGTGTTGGATTGTATCAGTTTCGTGTCCTATTTGGACACGTATCAGTGTCCCTAGGAATGTGTTTGTGTAAATGCCTCAAAGGAACTTTTTGGGTCATTTACGAAATCTATTTGAATGAAAATTGCTATTTTGTTGTCGCTTACCTATTTCTTATGGATTGAGGTGATATTGGTGTGGTGTCGTATCAGTTTGGACACGGGGACACGCTCGCGCACGCTCGGGATTGGATCTCCTGCTGCCCGAGTGTCCTGTAGGACACGACACGGATTCGTATGGTATAATTTTTGGTTGACACGTGCAGGCCATCACGGTCAGCACGTACACCAATTTTGAGGCGACTTCGTCGAGTAGATGGTGAGAAATCACGCATGCACGAGTTTTTCAATACACTGTGTACACTGAAATCGAGCCACTGATACGCGGTTCGACACGACACCACGGTTCACGTGGATACGATGCAGGCCACTAGAAACCTATCCCTATACCCCACCTATCACAGTGCAAGAGCACGGCTCGTCTCGAGCATTGAGTCGTGTCCAATCAGATTTGAGAGAACGAGAAGCAAACCCTCAGCGGTTTTAACAGGGGATAAATATACGTACTTCCGAGAGTAATAGAGAAGAAAAAAAATCGCAAAACCTTAACTCTACCCAAACCCACGCCGACAATCAAGCGATCCCTGGCCTTGCGCGTGCGGCAGGGAGCCACCGCCGGCCAGGCGCAGGACAGCAGGCGCGCGACGGACGAAATAGAGATGACAGCAGCAGTGGGCGGAAGGAGCAATTTCGGGTTGTGTTTTCTCCACCATCGTTCGATGATTTCCCGAACCAATTGCTCTGGTATGATCCTGATGTAACCCTCTCCAATCCCTATTAATTAGTTTAGATTCTAACGATCCGAAACTCGACAGAAATCGAGTTGAAAATCACCGAAAACCTGTTCAAAACAGGGAACCAAACCAGTCCATGAACCCACATTGGGAGATCAATTTTGATCGAACCAATGCCAGTTTAGAATTTCCACCTGAACAAAGTTTTAGAGCACGTATGGGACTTCACAACCTATTTTGTGTTTTCGAATTTCATTAATTATATGCAAAGTAAACAGTTTTTAAAGTTGAGAATTTATCTACGTAAAAACAGTATAGAAATTTCGAAAACTCATCCACACGACGTGCGTCCCGCCAAACCGGGCGACGTGGTCGCGAACCGAAAGCATCAAAAGCTACGTAACAGCTTCGTGGTCGTGTGGGCTTTGACGGAATTCAAATTGGTCGCGTGTGCGCGACGAATTTGATGTGTATCCGTCGAAATTCACCGTATCGTGCACTTTGCAAATTTCATAATTACTGTGTGCACGCTCGTCAGATCAAGACGAAACTGGCGCCAGCAGGACCGTATTGTTTTTTTGGTCCTGCATGCCAAGTTTGGTCCAATTCTGAGACAGTTGAATCGTACGTCGTTTTGCGGGCCCCACGGTCCCACTCAATAGGCGATTTTGTGCAAGGCCCGTCGGAATCCAACTTTGGACATACGGTTGGGTTCGTGTCAAAAAACTGGATCCGTAGACTTGTAGTTTGACCACTTTAGAGACCGTTGACTCTGGCACGCTTTTCGGTGCAAAGCGGGTCCAACGGCGGACATCATTTTGGCCCGAAATTACCGTTTTGCTCTTGTGTCCAGAATTGGACTTAAGGACAGGTAATCCTAGCTAATTTGACTATTCTGAGATCATTGGTATTGTCTATTTCAGCATCCGGGGACTGTTGTACGGATTTTGACTATTGTGGCACATTGAGTAGTTCAGATTGTCGGTTTCACCAGCAGAGGACCACAGGCGAGTACAGTTTATTGTCTGCATTTCGATATTGATTTTCACTATATTTTATTGATTGGCCATTGGTTATGTGATTATTTTCTAGTATAAATTGTTGAGTCGGGAATGAGAAGTACCAACGATATGTGATCTGACCTTAGACAGTGTAGACAGTGATTTATTCTTACAAAGTAGACAGTGTATACAGTGATTTAATTATTGCAAAGTAGACAGTATAGACAGTGATTTATCTATTGCATTTAAACTGTGTAGATCATGATTATTAATTTGTAGACAATATTTCTTTATTTCAATATTTATTGTAGACAGTATAACTTTAGACAGTGTAGACAGTGTAACTTTAGACAGTGTAACTTTAGATAGTGTAGACAGTGTCGCACAATTGTTCCGAGACCGATCACATATCAAAGGTACTTCTAGCAGTTGGAGAAAGAATTTTGTGTCTTTTATTGCTATTGGGTTTTCGTATTTACTGTCTATTTTCAAAACTCATGATTGATGTCTAACCCTTGTTTTATAGTCATTTTCTTTATTTAAAATTGCATTCAGTGAATTGTGCTCGTTCCATTCCTGACTGGAAACCAACAATTTCAGTTTATCCGTGGATTCACTTAGCTTAGGGAGTAACGGGAATACTTGCAGACAAAAGTCTAGAGACTAGCTAGATAGTTGAGTTGTAGTCATTCATTGAATTGTACAAGTTTATATTCTTCTACAAATGTAAAACTTGTGATCATTGTAAGCTAAATTAGTTTCTGTGAATGAGCATTAGATTATTTGTGATTTTGATCTTCATGGCCGTGACAGCATTCTACCACCGATACTGCGACGTAGGCTGGCTTGGACACGTCTCATATCCGTTTTAAAAAAAACGGATGCGGGTCGTGACAATATGTGCTTGTGTTTGGCTTGTATAGCCTTGTGATTGGTGTGTGATTGCTAGACTAGGCTTGGTTAGGCCTAGCGAGACTTGTTAGACTTGTTTGGGCTAGGACTTGACCTAGTTTGACTAGTGTGGTTGACTAGAGTTGACCAAGTGTCGACTTTAGCCTAGTTTGACCTAGACAGCATGCAGATGCATTGTACATTTCATATATCACCCTCTGTATACATCTTGACTTGTGTTGCTCTAACTAGGAGTCAGGTACCTCATCTCGGACAGTACATTTACTTCAGACATTCAGATACAAGGCGAGTACATTCTCTGATCGTTTCATACTTGTCACGAATTATATTCTCGCTCTAGATTACTTTTACTTGATGCTGTCACGTTATCATCACGGATTGGTACTATACGGATCTCTTCTTGGGATGTTACCCCCTTAGCGGGCGTATCGGATACTTTATGACATGTGTTTCATGCACATCATGTATTTCTTGCTTCTGCGTTATTCATGTACACTCATGTTCTCTCATGTTCTTACATGTACGTTTATGTACTCTCATGTTCTTTCATGTATGCTCATGTTTCCTCATGTGTTTCTTGTATAACCAAAACATCATGTCCGTAACGTAACTTGAATAGATCCTTGTGTATTGATTGTGGGTAGGGGTGAGTATAAATGGTCATGTGATTTTACCCATCATGTACACTCTGTTACTTTTTATGTTCATCATGTACAACCTAAGCCAATTACATGCCATCTCGTACTCCAAATCACTAGTCACTTACAGTTCTTACTTATCATGTATATATATTTCTAATTATCAAATATCTCTCCTATTTTCATGTACATCTTCTTACAGCGTTTCATGTATCTTATTCTATTGCCTGCTTTATATTTCCTGACATGATATGAACTGCATGAGATGTATTGTGCTCGTTCCTGTCCTGACTGGACCTGTTAAAAATTTTACAGAGGATGATGAGGCACCCTGCACCCTTACTTGGAGTTTGCCTAGTTGATACTCGCGACCTGGATCCCAGGGGAGGTTCAGGCAGCTGCTGAGGACGATACCTTACTTAGTATAGATAGTTTAGAATGTTTTTCCTTTTATGTTTAGTTGTTGTTCTTGATTCAGAGTTTGTATATTGTAGAGATGTTGAGACTTGTATTTCATTTCTGTTGTACCTCGGTTGAGGATTCTCTTATCTATTTTATCGTGCCATATTCTATCTCTAGATTGTGATTGAGTTGTACCTCTATGTTGGCCTCCTTATGGAGAGCATTCATATCATGTTAGTTATAGTTCATGACCTAGAACAGCGTTCTACCGCCGACACTACGGCGTAGGCTAGGCGTTGTTATGCTCTCGTACCCTCACAGTGGGTACGGATCGTGACACTCTAGTTGTGTTGAAAGCTGCTCTTTTAGCCGCAGTTTCGATTACGGTCTTCCTTGGCCTTTGGAGGCTCTTTCGAAGCCTCCCCTGGCCACAGGTTGGCTTGCGGTACTCTTCACTTCCTCGGCTAGAGGGTTGATTGCCACCCTAGTTCTGCTCAATAAATGCTTCATTAGTCGAAGCATTTTGACGGCGGTGAGCCTGGCTGAAAGAGCGGCACATAACTGGGCTGCTGAAGGGATGCACATAACTGGGATGCACATAACTGAGCTGCTGAAAAGGATGCGCATAACTGGGATGCACATAACTGAGCTGCTGAAAAGGATGCGCCCTGCTGAGGGCGCATGGTAGGATGCGCCTGGCTGAGGGCGCATGTTGATTGCTGCGCCTACTTGAGGGCACATGTTGGCTGCTGGCTGTAGACTTAGGATCTTTTCTTTGTAGAAATTCTCCTTTGTACGGTCTTTCTTAGACATGTAATAGACTTTTATATGTTAAATAAAAGTCCTCTTTCAATGTCTATATTTGTTGCTTTTGCTGTGAAGTACTTTGTCCAAGCTCTTGTGCATGTAGTCTGGCGCATAGACTTTCTGGTTCTGAAATTCCATGCTTCTACAAGACCCCCTTCAAAGTTTTCAAAACTTTTGGATAAGTTTTGGAATACTTTGAATAAGAAGCATGGTAGTGGAGGCACATGACTGTCGGGGCGCATAGATACTACGCGCATCAGTGATGGGGTGCATGCTCCGCTCAGTTAATGCAAATGATGACACCTCGTCAACCGAAAAAGATTAATGATGATCTTTTTGGTTTTATTTTTGGTTATCTTTTCACAGAACCCGAGACGACGGCTGAGATCACACATCATCGGTTCACACGTGCGACCAAGCCCTATAAATAGGCGAGAGATGGAGAGAGAGAGAGAGTACTTCTTCTCCTTGCTTTTGCTTTTTTTAGAGTTCTTCTTCAAAAACCCTAACTTTTCTTCTCTCAAAGAATGGCTCCCAAGACTCCTCGCGGCGGTGCTAGCAAGGGAAAGGAGCCGGCGGAGTATGCCGAAGAGGATGCTCCTGTCACCAATATGACTCCGGCCGACGTTCGACCTGCTGTGACGGGTGGGTGTCGTCTCTTCCACTACTTTCTTTGTTCAGACGATCATTGGATCATGCGACTGAGTTGGTGTGCCCTAACTCTCTGCTGCTGACGCGCATGGACTTCTGTCCGCGTCGAGGTTTTACTCTGCCGACGTGCATAGGTTTAGGCTTTATCATGTACCGAGGTTTAACTGCGAACGCGCATGGGTTTACACCCTGATGATGCGCCGAAGCCTTTTGTTGACGCGCATGGGTTTACGCTCTGATGATGCGCCGAAGCCTCTGCTGACGCGCATGGGTTCACACCCTGATGATGCGTCGAAGCCTTTCTGCTGAAGCGCATGGGTTTACGCCCTGATGATGCGCCGAAGCCTCTGCTGACGCACATGGGTTCACACCCTGATGATGCGCCGAAGCCTCTGCCACACTTTGTCTTTTTGCCTGACTTTTACTTTTGTTGTGCCAGTATCGATGACAATCCCTTTGCTAAATGAGGTCCTTCTGGATGCTTCTCTTTGTCAAATGGGAGTTGATTTTGACGAGACGGTTATCAACCCTGCGAAAGATGCTATCTTACAAAACCAACCTCGTGAGAGAGTGCTACAGATCCAGAACCAGTTGCCAATTTTCCTCCAGAGTATGATGGAGAGTAGTAAACTGAAATCTGCTGAATCCGAGGATGTGACTTTCTTAAAACCTGCCTTTTTGTTCGGTGACCGACTGGTCTCTTCTGAAGCGAAGATACTGAAGGTCAGAGAAGACTGGTTCTTTTCTGCAAAAGGCATGGTTCTGTACATGCGGCAGCTTGACCGACAGTTGCCGCTGACGGCCTTCTACCGTTTGGCTTCAAAGAGAAGGATGCACTGGGAACTTACTCCTTCTCAAGGAGGGGCCTTGGGAGGTACTCTTTCGATTGATGTTACCTCGAATCAGAGGGATACCTTAGCCGCTTCGCGAGTCAGTTCCTCGTTTAGTTGCCGATCTTTGCGTCCTGGGAGCCTCTACAGTGAAGTCCCTAATGACACATTTGCCTTCAGTGCTCTGACTTTTGCAAATCAGATGCTAACATCGAAGGTAACATATTCGAAAGGTGGCTTTAGTCAAATGAGAGTGGCGAGAATGCGTATAGCTGCTTCTGTCCCTGTGCACACCGGATGTTGTCTAAGGCGGTGCTGACGGCATACTTGATGGTAGGCTCCGAGATTGTGTGTTTGCGGGCAGATCTGTAGCAGTGGAGAGGGTACACCGGAACCTTATTTTGCCTGTCGTAAAGTTGGCTTTTGGACCTGTTGCGGGGTTTGAGGACTTTTGTTGATGACGTGATCCAGGGGAAAGGTAAAAACGATAACTTTTCTCGGGCTGAACTGCTATTCCATTATCTTATGGGATGGCTGATTCTGCATCATCCGAACGTGATGAGTCCAGGTCCGGAGGAGGATCATGTTGAAGGAGATGCCTTTATCCACTGCTTCTATAAGAGGAAGTGGTTACATACTGGCGTCCCTGTTTGCAGGAGAGTTCTGTCCTACCTTCAGGGGTGGAAGATTGTCAAGGTTGGCCCCATCTTTAAAGACTTCGAGGCTGACCAAGATTTGGACGACTCTGGTGAAGATGCAATTACTCTGCCGAAATAGGGTTTTCGTTGGTTGCAAAGTATTCGGCCTTCTCACCTGGTCTACCGCAACCAGAATAGATGTTATCTGGAGCCGTATCTGCCCAGCCGATTTGCTCGCCAGTTTGGCTATACCCAGCTAATGTTGCGGAATCCCAGTAACAGTCTGGGGTTTGTTGGGAGCTTGCTAGATGGAGCCCGGGGCTGGCAGTATTACAATGCCGGGTGTACTGGTGTTCGTTTTACTACGCCAGTCCGCAACCCTCGGCCATAAATCCTGTACTCGGTCGCTAAGCTGTATTGCACCATGAATACTACGTCTCCTGGTTATGACAGGAAGACTAGTTTCATCGTTGGGACTCAGTTGGAGGCCATGGCGAACATGTTGATAGCTGCCCGGTCATATCGTCCACCATAATCGGCAGGATATCGGGCTGTTGCTGCAGCACCAGTGAGAGATCCCTCTATTGGAAAGAGGCGGGCTGACGCAAAAGCCGGCTCGTCTGTACCAAAAAGGTCGAGAAAGACGACGACTCCAAAGGCAACGGGAGTGCCACCTGTACCGCCAGTGGAATCAGCTCCTGCTGAGGTAAGGAGTCCTCCATAATTTTGGCTCATTTTTGTCATTTTGGTGACTTGTGCTTTTCTTCTTGTAGGGATCGTCGAAGAAGAAGACCCGTGTTTCAAAACCGGATGTCAGTAAACCGAAGGAGGTAGCAAGCTCTTCTGATGAGCACATCCCTCCGATGGTAATGTCTCCAATAGAGGAGAGTCCTGGAGATGTTCCTGCAGAGGTTTTACTATCTTCAGACTTTGTTGAAAGAGATGCAGAGGTTGTAGCAACTTCCGGGATGGTGCCAGCTGCCGTGAGGGCCTTGGACGTTGAGGGTCCAGGGGACACGGGGCTTCGTGATGATGATGTGGAGTGGAGTTCGTCGTCTTCGGATGACGTTGCTCTAGAGTTGCAAGAGCCTGTTGCGGGGGCAACAGATGTGGTTGGAACAGAGGAGAGGGTTGATTCCCTTCTTTGTCATGATGATAGGGGTTCGGCTGCAGCATTGCCGAGCCCTACCCCAGACTTAGCGGCGGAAGCTGAGGTGGCTACCAATCAGGAGGTAGCGACAGATCCTGTCCCTGTAGGGGAATTTGATGAAGAGACTCGTCTGACGGTCCCGACTCTTGGGACGAATCAGAAGACAAGTGTTGATCTCCCCATTCTGCCAGGGGAAGTATTGGCTGCCAATAGCACGTTGGGGACTGAAGAGGTGGCCACTGACGTCGGTAGTACTTCCAAGTTCGGGAAGGGTAAGGGTGTGATGGAACCCTCTGTTGCTCCTTCCACTTTGGGTACTATCTCGACACCTGTGCCGGCTTTTTCTACTCCCTTGGCTCCTCGGGCTAGTAGCCCAGCCCCTGTTGATGAAGAGCCTATTGATGTCGAGGTTCCAGCCTCGCAGATTGAGGTCGGCGGATCTTCTTTCGGTCCGCCAACTGGACACTACAAGAAACCAGGGTGTCTTACAACGGTCGAAAACTGTTGCAAAAATAATATAACCCGTTGCAAAATCATTCTGCAACAGTTATTAGAACCATTGTAAATTCGAGCGTTGCAGATTCCTCTTACAACGGTTATAGAAGGTTTTTGTAACATTTTTATAAATAGTTGCAAATAACGTATTATGTAACGAATCTCACGTCAATGCATAACGGTTACATGGTGTTGTCAATAATATATTTGGCAACGATTAACAAACCATTGTAAATATTGAGTAAAGCACGATGGTTGATAACTGTTGCCTAAAATATTACATGTAACGGTTAAAAATTGTTGCGAATAATAGGCAACGGTCAATAAAAAATACTTTTTTTTACCTCCAATGGGGCTCGAACTCCCAACCTCCTGGATCACATGCCTCTGCTCTACCACTAGGCTACAGGCTCATTTGTATATAAATACTTATATATATACTATATATGTACTTATATCATTTTTATCAATTGAAGCTTTTGGATCGATGTTAAATATATAATCTAATATTTTTGTTAGCGAACAAGGAACCAATTAATACGAGTAATTCTAATGATTAAATCCCTTTTGTGTATAAATAAAATTCAAATTAGAAATTGAATTTGCAACGACTATAAACAAACTGTTACTAGATCAATATTTTGTAATAGTTGTTTATTCTTTTGACAATGGTTATCATAAACGTTGTTATTAAACAAAAAATTGTAACTGGTAGCATAAATTGTTGCACAATCATTATAAATAATAAGCCCACTCACAACAGGTTGTAAAAATTATTATGCAACTGTTGCTAATAGTGAGCCTTTTTATAAGGCTTTATGTAACCGTTGCAAAATATTAATAAATTTGTAACAAATACTTAAAACCCTTGCATAACCGTTGCCCATTCAACTCATTTTGACAATACTTTCATAAAACTGTTGCTTGATCGTTGTAAAAAAGAAACACGTTTAGCAAGTGTTTATGAACCATTATAAAAAATATATTAGGCAATGGTTAATCTATAACCATTACAAATATATTTAATTTAGAAATGGTTATTTTAACCGTTACGTAACTGTTGCAAATTATAGTTCCAACAACATTCATAAAAGCGTTGCACTAAACCGTTGTAAAATAGAAGTATTTTTTGTAGTGGGAGTAGCTCCTCCAACCCCTGCTATGACGCCACAGGTGCTGGCGGACGCAGATGAATATGTGAAATTCATCGTTGAGGCAGTGTATAAAATGCTACAGAGGGGGTATCGGCAGTGATGGATGCCAATAGGAGCTTTACGACAGCAAGAACTCTGGCACTTCCTCATATCTACCTGATTCGTCTTCACCAGGGCCACGATCATATGGCCGTCATTCTGGAAGCCACGGTGGCTGAGTTGGACCAGCGGCTTTCTGAATTAGAGCGCATCCAGCGAAATGACCTCTCCGTCCTGATAGATGCGAAAAAGGAGAAGCTGTTCGCCGAGACTGAGTCTTCCTACCATGCCACTGTGACTGTCTGGAAACACGAAGTGGATGAGACTGAAGCTGCTGTGGAGCGGTTATCTCAGTCTACACGGGAGACAGTGGAGACGCGAGCTGCGTTGGACGCTAATATCGCGGAGATTGACGCCCAGATCCGTCACCTTGAGGACCAGCGGGCCTGACTCCTATTGGACGCCGAACGTGTCCAGGCTGAACACGTAGCATTCAAGAAGGAGGAAGCAGCTTTTACTCACCGAGCTCTTACCCTGGCTCAGCAGCGGCAGCAGCTGGATGAGAAGCATGAGAATGATACTTCTGCTGAGGCTGTTGAAGCGATGCGTCAAGAAGCTGAACGTCGAGTCTTGGCGAATATGGAGACTCGGGCGGCAGACTTGAAACGCCAAATTGTAGAGCTTTCAGCCAACCCTGGGGATATTTAGGGCTTGTAGTCTCTGCTTTTTTGTGTATATGCAACTCTTGCTGGGGATAGTGTAATCCTTTACTCTCCTTTTCTAGAAATAAAGAAGTACACCATTTTCAGTAATGTGTTCATTTTTGCTTGTCATAAACTTTGATGATTTGTGTGGACCTATTATCTTTTGTGTACCTTGGTTTTAGGTACAGATAATAAGTTTGAGAGAACCCTCATGTTTGCTCAGAGGTGATGTGGACGTGGCAAATATGGGGTTCAAATGATAGAATCTTCCTACTCAGAGGTGTTATGGACGTGGTAGGAATGACTCTGGGGGATACACGAAACTACTCAGAGGTAATGTGGACGTGGAAGTTCTGCGATCAATGTACGGCAACGCGAGGGTTGTCTGTACGGGATGTTTACTCAGAGGTAATGTGGACGTAGTAAACATGAAGGATAGCGTAGTCTTACGGGGTGTAAGATTCCGCCTTGTAGGGCGTAGGGGAACAACTCATAGGTGATATGGACGTTGTTGTTCTTCTACTGGAGGATGCCACGGAACAGCTGGGTTCCGAAAGCGTATGATTTTGTGGAGTGGAAGTACATGTCTGAAAAAATGTCAAGAGTAGTACTTCTTTAGGAACTTATCGTTGATGGGCATCATGAACAAGTTCCCATTGGGTTTGGCGAGGCGGTAAGCACCGTTTGAGTATACCGTCTCAATGATAAAAGGTCCTTCCTACTTGGGCTCGAACTTTCCTGGTGTCTTGTGAGTCAACACCATCGGCCTCCTGACTGCCAGAACCAGGTCGCCAACTTGGAAAGTCCTCTGCTTGACCTTCTTATTGAAAGCCTGTGATATACGGGCTTGGTAGAGTTCGATGCGCTGTTGAGCTAGAAGACGCTTTTCGTAAAGTGCCTCCAGTTCCCGCAGACGACGATATTGATTGTCTTCTTCTGTGAGTTGGTTTATGATTGCTACGCGGAGTAAGGGTATCTAAATCTCGAGAGGCAGTACCTCTTCGCTCCCGTAGACTAAGGAGAATGGTGTGTTGCCTTTCGGGGTCCGTACCGTTGTGCGATAGGCCCAAAGGCATTCGCCGAGCTTTTCATCCCAGTTGTGTTTGTTGGAAGACACGACCTTTTTGAGTAGCCTGACGATAGTCTTGTTAAACGCCTTTGCTAATCCGTTTGCTGCCGGATTGTAGGCGGTTGATGCCACGTTTTGAATGCTATTCTTGTCACAGAATCGGCTGAAAACATGGCTGATGGACTGAGGACCATTATCGTGGATAATCCTTCGGGGTACCCCGAAATGGTAGATGACGTGGTGCTTGATGAAGCTAATCACCCTGGAGCTTTTCACTTCTGCCAGTGGAACTGCTTCTGCCCAATTGGAGAAGTAGTCGGTGATTGCTAGGATGAAGCGGTGTCCTCTCGATGAAAGAGGGGTGATCGGTCCCACAATGTCCATGCCCCAAGCTTCGAAGGGCTAGGAGGCGACTGTAGGATGTAGTGGTTCTGATGGTGTATGGATGAAGTCTGCGTGAAGCTGGTATGCATGGCACTTTTTAGCATATTCGACAGCGTCAGCGACCATGGTTGGCCAGTAGTAGCCCATACGTCGCAGTCGGTCCTGCAACTTAGGGCCAGGTTGATGGGCCCCGCAGGTTCCATCGTGAGCTTCACGAAGGGCTTCGGCTGCTTCTTCGTTAGACAAACATCGAAGGAGAAGTCCATCGTAGGAGCGTCGGTACAGCATTTTTGTGGCCGTATCGTAGTAGAATCGAAGAGAGCGTCTCCTGACTGAGACGGCTTCTTTCGGGTCCTCTGGAAGAATTTCGTAGACAGCAAAGTCGATGAACGGGAATCTCCAATCTCGAACATTAACGCCGGCACCCGTTGACATGGCATGGGCCACTCGTGAGCACAGGTTGTTTTTAGGGCAGACCAAATCTCGATCCACTACCGTAACGTAGTGTTGAGTCCCGAGGGGTGCCGCCAATGAGGCTGCGAGGCCAGCCAGAGCATCAGCCTCAAGATTTTGTAGACGAGGTACGTGTTCGATGAAGAACCCGGTGAAGGTTGAAACGATGTTCAATGCAACTTTATGGTAAGGGATCAGATCTTCATGGCGAACCTCGTATTGGCCTCTGATCTGGTTTACGATGAGTTTTGAGTCGTCATAGGCTTCCAGATGATTCACCCCCAACTGTTGCGCTAGCTGGAGTCCCATAATGAGCGCGTTGTACTCGGCAACATTGTTAGAGCACGGCTTCGAAAGGGAGTAAGCACGCTGGATGACCAGCTGATCTGGGGGACTAATACCACCCCCACTCCTGCGATGATTTGGCCTTTGGGGCCTGTTCTTGAAGCGCCATCGAAAAACATCTGCCAGACGGAGCCTTCTTCGGTGACGTTTGATTCTTGGACCTCATCCGGGATGTCTTCATAGAGTCTTGAGGACTCTGGGATGGGGTGTGCAGCTAAAAAGTCGGCCAGAGCTTGACCCTTAACAGCTTTTTGTGGAACAAATACCATGTTGTATGGCGTTAGCAAGATCGCCCATGTGGCTAGCCGGGAGTTCAATGATCCTGGCTTCGTCATGAGGACTCTGAGCGGATTGACTCGGAAAATGACATGAATTGTCTGCCCCGAGACATAATGTCGAGTCTTTTAGATGGAAAATACCAAAGCCAAGTACTCTTTCTCAACGGGGTTGTACCGGTGTTCGGCCCCCATCAGAGTTCGACTGAGGTAGTAGATTGCTTGCTCATAGCATGTATCGCTGTTCTGAGCCAGCAGAGCGTCGAGGGAGTGATCCATGGCTCGGACGTAGAGGAGAAACGGTTTCCCGACGATGGGTGCCTCCAGGACTGGTGGGCTCGTCAGGTAGGCTTTGATGTCGTCGAAAGCCTTTTGGCATTCCTCTGTCCAGACGTAAGAGACTCCCTTCTTCATGAGCTGGGTGAAGAGTTGACATTTGCCGGAAAGGTTTGCTATGAACCTCTGAATGTATGCCAGACGTCCCTGTATGCCTCAAAGTTCTCGAAGGTTCTTCGGAGGGTCCATATCAAGGATAGCTTTGGTCTTCTCGGGATCGACATGAATGCCTTTCGTCGTGATGATGAAGCCCAAGAACTTTCCGCTAGAAACCCCAAGGATGGATTTAGCGGGGTTCATCTTGAGTTGATGCGCCCATATGAGATCGAAGACTGTCTTGAGGTCTTGCAGGTGATCTCCTTTGAGACGGCTCTTGACTGCGATGTTGTCAACATAGCATTCGACTGTCTTGCGAAGATGTTAATGGAAAATGGTGCTTATAGCACGTTGGTATGTCGCACCAGCGTTCTTCAAGCCGAAGGGCATCAATGTGTAGCAGAAAATGCCCTTTGGAGTCCTGAATGACGTATGTTTTGCGTCATCGGGGAACATCTTGATCTAGTTGTAGCCCGAATACCCGTCCATGAAAGACATACGCTCGAAGCCACATGTGTTGTCGATCATCACGTCGGTGATTGGAAGCAGAAATTTGTCCTTCGGGCAAGCAGAGTTGAGGTCCCTGAAGTCGATACAGACTCGTAATTTTCCATTCTTCTTGGTGACGGGGACGACGTTGGCTACCCAATCTGGGTGTTGCTCTTCACGGATGAAGCTGCTGGTCAAGAGTTTGTCTACCTCCTGATCGATGGCATTCATGATGTCCGGACGGAAGCGCCGCTGTTGTTGTTTGATAGGCTTGGCATCAGGTAAGATGTTCAGCCTATGCATCACAATCTGGGGATCAAGTTTCGGCATATCTTCGTAGCTCCAGGCGAAGACGTCGATATACTCTTTAGCCAGCTGGATTAAAGATTCTCGGTCTTGTCCTTTTAAGCTTTTGCTGATGAAGATGGGTTTGGAAGAAGATCCGTCCCCAAGGTCGATCTGCTCGACTTCGTCTTCGGTAGGAGGTTCACGTAATTCAAAACGAGACTCCCATTGTTGTCCTAGGCGTTGAGCCCAGGGTTCTTCTTCAAAGAATTCCGGCGCTTGATCTCCGTCTTCTTCTTCCTGGGATTGTGCAGACGTCATGTTGGCTGACAGCACTCTCTTGAAGATTGAACCGATACTGGTATCGGAGTCCCACGTTGATGCTTCAGACGAGTGAGAATGTTCTGCTTCTTCCACGTCTGAACTCTCTGGAGTTGACGGCGGCGTGACATAGCCTACCCCCCGTCGAGTTCGATTGTAATAATCCTGCGGCTTTCCTTTAGGTGTTGGAAGCCGGAGAGGGAGACGTCGACCTTTGTCGTAGTTCATGCCTTTGTCGCTTTTTAGGTCGTAACCCATCTTTTGGATGAGGTACTTTGCCTTGTCCGTGTACCGATAGAGTTGCATTCTGCCGGCATCTGGTTCTGGCTCGAGTGGCGGGAGGTCTTGATGACGCTCGACTTTGCCGAAGATGATGGATCCTTCGTCTCGAATCCGCGGTGGGACTATGTAACAGACCCCTTGGGACGGGACTACTCGATTTACATGATGGACGGTCGTTATTTGTGTTTGCAACGACCGTAGAGCGTTATCTAATGTATACATGGCATTCCAATGTGGAAGACTAAAGTAATTAAAAGACACTCTATTATTGATGAAATACGAGATTTTATCCCGTAGGATTACATTGTCCAGAGATGGGGCATCTACATCGGCCGAGATATATTCTCCCAGCTCTTCATCTGTAAGCACTGGAGTAGGATCGGGAGAGCCCACCACCGCATTGATCTGGGAGTCCAAAAGGACTACATGGGCCTTCTCTGGCAGCTGGGATGGCGGCGGCTTACCTTTAAGACGCACCTTCAGAGGTGCCTCCACTGTGCCTCTGGTGATTGACGCCTTTCCTTGTATTTTCGCCACGAGAGGGGCCGATGTTTGAGGCGGCTTTCCCTTGAGCCGTATCTTCAGGGGAGCTTCAGGAGCAGTTGGTGCTTTTCCGTGCAGCTTAATGCTCATGGAAGGCAATTTCTGAGGCGGTTTGCCTTTGCGTCGGATCTTCAAAGGAGCATCGAGAGTGACCTCAGGCTCCATGTTCGGCTCTGCTGCTGTTTCTGTTTCGTCGTCAGCATCATTGGCCTCCTCCTCATCAGGTGACTTGTATAAGTCAGCATCGTAAAGTAGGCTTCAATCCCTTTGAAAGGGTCGATGTCCGCGAACTCCGTACGGATGACGTTATTGGTGGACACGTACTTCATACATTGGTAGAGTGTGGATGGCACCACCATGTACTCGTACAGCCATGGGCGACCCAACAGAATATTGTAGTTGACTTCGGCGTCCACGACATAACAAGTGACCTCGGTTCTGAGGTTACCGATGTGGCACTTTAGTCGTATTTTGCCCAGTGGTTCGCTTTTGCTGGCGTTGAAACCACTGATTGTTGTGTTGGAGGGCGCCAGTCGGTACATTGGGATCCCCAGTATTGAGAACAGCGTCTTCAGGATGATGCTGAGGGAAGACCCCGGATGGATCTGAATCCGCTTCACCTTGACTGAACCGATGTACCCTGTATAATATAGCGGCCTGTTATGTCGATTGTGCTTGAGCAGCATGTCCTTTTGGGTGAAGGTTATATTGGGGATAACCTCCTCCGTACAGTGACAGTGCGTGCACACAGTCGGGAGATCTTCAGGCTGTTTGACCTGACTGAAAAAGGATTCAGCATCCTTCAGAGCTTCGCAGAGAGCTTCTTGGGAGTCTTTGGAAAGATGAAGGAGCTCGAACAGCGATAGGGAGGCAGGAGTACTGGCCAGTTGTGCCAGTATGTCGAAGTTGGAGGGCTTGGCTAGCCCCGAAGCATTCTCTTTTCGCAGAGGCCTATCGAAGCGAGCCTCTATCTGCTTCTGCTTATTGGCTGCTGAGGGCTTAGACGGGCCCTCGTCCTGGACAGCAGGGACGGTGCCAGGAGGCACCACCTCGACGGCAGCTTCGTCGAATTGGACGTTCTGTTGTGAACGCATCTGCACAAGAAGTGCCTCTTCCGCGGAAGAAGAGACCATACGGCAAGACTTGATCTTCCTGCCTTTGGACTTGGAGGTAGGGCGTACCTCCGGTTGAGTCACCTCGGAGACGAGATCGGGGTGAACCCATAGGATCTCTCCCCGAGATGTGGTGAGTGGGATAAGTCCACTCACGTTGTCACGTGTTGGTGGTAAGTTAACCACCTCCATTGTCGCCTTAGGGATGGGGACGACGCTATCCTGTGTTGTAGTTGGCGGCAAGGTGCCAAACTTGAGTGACACCACGTTGGCTGACACCGTCTTCTCCTCGTAGTCGACGGAGATTACATCCGCGTTGATCATGCGCTGGATGTAATTCTTGAGGACGTAGCAGTCCTTGGTTGGGTGTCCGACAAACCGATGGTAGTGACAGTACCTCGGGTTGTCCACTTTCCCAACCTCGTCGGGACGCTTCGGGTCCGAAAGCTTGATCTTGTCACCCTGCTTCAGTATATCAAAGAGTTACAGGGTGTCTTCGTCGTTGAACGAATAAACCTCCTTTGGCCTTGGTGCAAGTGGAGGCTTCTGAGTAGGTGCTGATGCACCTTTTGAGGCATTGACAATCAATGCCTGTTTCCCTTTTGTTTCTCGTCCGGGGTTGTTGGCTGCAGGCCGTTTTCCCTTGTCCTCGAAGGCAGGAAAACTAACTCCCAAAAGACAAGCATTGGCTGCTTTCTTCTCCGCGGCTTCTGCTTCAATGATCAAGGAGCTCCAGTCGGGAGGAGGAGTAGAGTTGAGCCAGAGTTTGACTGCAGGCAGCATGTTCATGCTGCAGAGGAGAGGAGTGCATGTTCTGGCATGCCCGGGGACAGTCTGAAGCAGGTCTGTCGAAAGCGTTCGATGAACACTCGAATTGTTTCCTTCTCCTTCTGGCGATCTCTATAAGGGACGCCATTGTCATGTCCTTCCCGTCGTCGTAGAAACGGTCGAGAAAGAGGTGCGTCAGGTCGTCGAAGGAAGATATTGAATTATAGGGGAGGCTGCAGTACCAGTCGTACGCTACTCCTTTCAGTGCCCCAATAAATATGCTGGTGAGTAGCGCGTCCTCCTTCGGTAGATGTCCCGTCTGAGACTGAAAGTACGTCAGATAGCTACGTGGAGAGTCCTTCCCGTCGTACGGCGTCAGTGTTTGTGGTTTATACTTTAGAGGATAAACCACCTTGTTCCACTCGAAAGGATAAGGCTGGGGGATGCCCATCTTTTGGCGCTCCTCTTGTCTTGTCTTAGACTTGAAGCGCTCGCGCAAGTCCCTGATCATCTCGACCACGTCTACTGTGGAGCTGGGAGTCGAGGAAGGTGGTACCACCGGGAGTTGAGCATTTGAGGGCTCCGATGTCCGAGGTGCTTCGCGGCGATCTATGTTCGAGGATACCCGTTGAAGGGGTACACTCGACTCTCCATTGGCCCCTGGGTCAGGACCGGTAGAAGGTGTCCTGGTCAAAGCTGACCCTATCTCAAACACTGCTTGAGTCAGTGTTTGCATGGAGGCAGAAAGGGTTTTGAGTCCTCCCTCCAGTGTATCTATGCGCTGGACGAGGTCTGTTGGCGGCGCATCAGACTCGACATCAGCCCCAGTCACGTTTACTGTCATGATGCGGCCGGGAGTGGATGGATGGGTTGAGGCCTCACTCTCGGCCTCACTCTCTTGTAGGGGAGTTGCCTCTCCTGGAGCATCGTCTTGGCTACCCCCGGCTATGTTCGGGAGAACATTCACCATGGGCGCATCTGCAAGGACCTGATTACCCTCAGCTCCGTCTTGAAGGGCCTCTTCGTCTCCGGAACTCGGGTCCGCAAATGCTAGACTACCCCCAGCTATGTTCTGGAGGATATCCTCATCTTCAGGGGCTTCTGGGAGGCTGACTTCGCCTCGAGGATCTGCCCCAGGTGTGCTTTGGACACACTCGTCTTCGGAAGGAGGCTTGACAAGGGTTTGACTACCTCCAACTTCCTCTAAGATCTTCTTTCTCCCTCGAGTGCCTTCGAACACTCCGGAGGACGAGACACTGTCTTGGTTTTTTTTGGCTGGCTTTTGGACGAGGAAGAAGAACTGCCAGTCGCCTTTCAGACTGACGAGGAGTTGGAGATCGTATTGCATGAAGCAACCATTGGTTCTTCTTCTGTTGACACCTTCTTCCCGAGGCGACGTTGGAGGGGTGTCGATGATTGCAGCCGCTGGAACACCGATTGCCTTGGTAAGACTGCCGCTTTGCAACAACAGTTGATGGTGACTACAGCACAAGTGTGCCCCGTAAGGGACGCATCATGCTTGTCAGTCGACTCTCCTGATCGGCGCTTGTGAGTGATCACATTGCACAGATCGTTGGAGGAGAGTGCCACCTTCGCACCCCCTTCAGACGCAAGGCAAGGCCAAGCGCCGGGTGGTCAAGTGACTGCTGCGCCCCCTGATCTAATACCAAACAGGCATCCCAATCAGTAGTAGGGGAACCACAACATTTGAAGTGACTTGAACGGACCTCAAACGCACAACCAGAGGAGGCGCGGGAGTTCAAGACCACTGGATTTGCCTTACTCGACTTGGTTGTGCACGCAGTAGATGCGCCCAAGTGAGACAAGGACTTTGAAGGTCGGCTCGTTTTTGGCACCGCAGCACTCGAGTCGACCTTGTACAGCTTACCATCAGCAGCGCGCATGATTATGAGCGCATGCTTCTGGCTTACTGCTGGCATAGCACGTTTGGGGCGTATGGCCCGTGCTGCCTTGGATTTCTTTGTACCAGTCCGCTAGAGCGCATAGTACTCAGAATCCAAATTCTCCTCGCCATTACAGCGAGTGAGTCTGTCAAAGACAAAGACCTTCTATGGTGCATCAGAAGTGATACGCGGGGCATTGGCTGCGCCCCTGCTCCGTCGACGTATCTTCCTCGCCTGAGAGGAAGATGGCTGGGGAATGTGGTTAGCCGCACGTTTCCCCGAGAGATGCGCTGCACCAGCGGGCGCATCTTGGCTGCTGAGGACGTCAGCAGGAAGGAAAGGCTGGATTGGCGCATCCCCTTCGGTGGTGGTACCCGAGGCGTCGACCTTGCGCACCAAGACTCGGCGGGTCTTCTTCGGCTTCGGCAGCCGCTTCGAAGGACTCGCACTTCCTTCAGAGATGAACTCCTCATACGCCTGTTGATTGAGGCATACGACCAGCATCTTGTGGGAGGAGCCCACCTTCACGTCGTCGAATTGCGACACAGCTTTCTCGGTGGAGGAGAAAGAGGTCCCCAGCAAAGTCGCCAGCTTGTTTGCCATTAAAATTCTTTTATTGCAATTTCAATACAAACAGAACAGTATTATAATATAGGACTTAGATGTAGTCCTAGGAGTACACTTTTGTTTATCTGGGTTCCTTGTGCCGATGGAGTGAGTGGTAATACGTTGACTCCGATGATGAACTGACAACGGTTATCGGTTCTCTGAAGGTCTGGATTGCTCTGGGTGCTAGAGCTTGCTGAGAGGAGGAAGACGTTGAGTGTCTGTATCTGCCTCTCTGGTGGTACGAAGTCTCTGTGTGTTCGTTGTGTGTGTGAGAAGGAAATGATCCCTCTATTTATAGTTTTGCAGGCTGGCTGCTCATGCGTGCATGTAGGATACGCCTGTACGTGGGGACGCCACGTGGTGATTATTGATGGAGGCGTATGGACGATACGCCCTGATCGAGGGGTTGACTTCTTCATGTTGCTGTTGTGAGCCGGCACGTAGCAGAGAAAAGGATCTTTCTATTGCTGAGATCTTGGATGAGTTGAGTCAAAGGACACGTGTCGTCAACTCATGGCTCGGAGATCTCGGATTTGATGGGGGAATGATCTGGTAAGATGCGCCTAGGATTGGACGCATGAGAAGACTTTGGCTCGTAACCTTTAGGAGTCACGAACCATTCTGGCGCATGGCTTTCGAGGCGCATGCAGTGCTTCAGTAGTGACTTTACTCCTGTCTTTTGGGATCAGGAAGAAGTCTAGGATGCATGGCATTTGAGGCGCATGCAGAGCTTTGGTAGTGACTTTACTTCTGTCTTTTGGGATCAGAGAGAAAGTCTGAGACGCATGGCTTTTGAGGCACATGCAGAGCTTTGGGCGCATGGCCGCGGAGGCGCATGCACGTGGTTAGGCGGCCACGTGGCTTGTAACCGCCGGAGGAAAGTAATGATGATGCTGACGTTTGGTGACGCTTCATTTTCTAAAAAAAGCTGTCAACTGCAGTCTTCGGAGGACGTGCTGCCAACTCTGTCAATTCAGCATTTAATGTTTGCGACATTCGATGGACAGCCGAGGGGGCGCGTTGATTGGCGTTCAACTAGGCGTATGGGGGCACATGAGGGCGCATCCCCTGTGATGCGCTTGGTGCTGAAAGGCGCGTTTGTGTGATGTGCTTGATGTTGAAGGGCGCATCTGTGTGATGCGCTTGATGTTGAAGGGCACGTCTGTGTGATGTGCGGTCTGGCCAGCGCATCCGCTTCGTGATACGTCTTTAATGGTGCGACTGTTACGTTCTTCGAGTGCTTTAAATAGCCGTTTTGACTTAGCTGAATTCGAAGCGTCCGGTTCATCCATTTAATGAAAATTCATTGCACGGAATTCGGAGAGCCATCCACTTGGCGCATGGGTTTGATTTGCCTGGCCTATAAATAGTGGCATGGAGAGAGGGTTTGCTTCTCGTTCTCTCACATCTTTCCAACATGAACTTGTGTACTCGAATGCATTCTGTTGACGAGATGCTCCCGAGGGTGAAGATGCAACGCAGTGTCTTCGCTGATGCACTTGAAGGTGACTGTTACATCCAAAAGTCGGAGTCGAGGGCTTCCGAGACAGGCGGAAGGTGCCTGTTGCATCCAAAGATAGGGATGCTCGGGCCTCGTCTTCGTTGTGCAGGAAGAGCCGCAGATCAGAATGACGGTGCTGCGGCTTTAGGGGCTCTTTCTTCCTTCAAAGTGGGCGTTGCCCACTCTGGTTGTGTTGAAAGCTGCTCTTTTAGCCGCAATTTCGATTATGATCTTCCTCGGCCTTTGGAGGCTCTTTCGAAGCCTCCCCTGGCCACAGGTTGGCTTGCGGTGCTCTTCACTTCCTCGGCTAGAGGGTTGATTGCCACCCTCGTTCTGCTCAATAAATGCTTCATTAGTCAAAGCATTTTGACGGCGGTGAGCCTGGCTGGAAGAGCGGCACATAACTGGGCTGCTGAAGGGATGCGCATAACTGGGATGCACATAACTGAGCTGCTGAAAAGGATGTACCCTGCTGAGGGCGCATGGTGGGATGCGCCTGGCTGAGGGCGCATGTTGATTGCTGCGCCTACTTGAGGGCGCATGTTGGCTGTTGGCTGTAGACTTAGGATCTTTTCTTTGTAGAAATTCTCCTTTGTACAGTCTTTCTTTGACATGTATTAGACTTTTATATGTTAAATAAAAAGTCCTCTTTCAATGTCTATATTTGTTGCTTTTGTTGTGAAGTACTTTGTCCAAGCTCTGGCGCATGTAGTCTGGCGCATAGACTTTCTGGTTCTGAAATTTCATACTTCTACAATCATGAGTCTAGAACCTTATTTCTCGACGGTTCAAGGATGGTGTGGGCACCTCACTGTGGACCGAGCCGTGGCTAGATCACAGGTCCTTGGTGGAATGGAGTGGGATGAATGCATTGGCTCGGGTCATCGAGGGGAGAGAGTTGCATGTATTATACAAAATGGACAATGGAGGCCGGAATGTCATGGCATAACCCGACGATATAAATAAGAAATCAAGAAATTGGTGATAGACAACACACTAAGTGAAGACAGGTGGGTATGGGATTGCTCCAAGTCTCGAGAGTTCTGCCAGGGCGACATCTATAAATTACTCATCCAAAGATTGAGTTTACGGATTACATATGGACCAAAGGAGCTGCTATAAAGATGCAAATGTGCATGTACAAGTTGATCAATCGGCGACTACTCACTCTGGATCGTCTTAGAAGATTTGGGATACATATTATTGATCATAGTTGCATCCTATGTTGGCAACAAAATGAAACATTAGACCATCTATTCCTCGAGTGTAGTGATAGCATGGAATGCATGGAAGACGCAAATGGAGAATCTTCAACTAGCCGACCATGGGGCTTTTAAAATAGTAGATGTGATCAATCAACTACAGTCTAATAGAAAAAGGGGGACGAGATGCTTCATGGAGGCTCGAATCAAGCTATTGGCGACAGTATGACATATATGGAAAGAGCACAACAAAAGAATCTTCGAGGGGATTGGCACGCCGAACATTGGTATCATTAATAATATTGAGAGTGATGTACAAGTGATGATGAGCAAGATCACCTATTCTGGGTGATCGAGATGTAACACATTTTTAATTAATACAATTACCTTCTTCCAATATATATATATATATATATATATATATATATATATATATATATATATATATATATATATATTCAAATTACTCAATTTCTATTGGTCCATGTTGGAGCCCTATGGAATGGCTCATTTGTCTGTGGCTCATATCCCGTGTTTCCTAGGAAGAATATATATATATTTTTTGTACATTATTACAGAAGAGTTCAACAATTTTATTTATAATTGTGAATGACTATCACTTTAGGAATGTGGTGGTGGTATTCTAGCTGTGTTTGATTTGGCTTTTATTTCATGAAAAATATTTATGTCACAAAATTTTCACCAATTGTTGTGTTTGATAACTTATATATTTCATGAAATTATTTTTCATTTACTTTTCATATTGGAAAATGAAAGGTCCGGCCCATAGGAAAATATTATTTTTCATGAAAAATAATTATTTTTCATGAAAAATAATGACAATTAAGTATCCAAATTAAAATTTTCTTTTAAAAAATTCAAAATTTCATAAAATCTTTTTTATAGTAAAATAATTTTGTGGAAATAATTCATTATTTTTTATGTATTTTTTACCTTGCAATCAGACGACGATTGAGACAAGAAGTGAATGAAACTAAGAAATAAAAATTCCACTAGTAAAGAACAACTCTTATGAAATGAGTTAATTAAATATGCAATAGCTACAGTTAAGAAAGGGCTAATATGTAAAAAATAAGCTGAAAATCATGGTGATAGATGGGCCGGTTTAGCCCGAGCCCGACCCAGGCCCGGACCCGCCCGCCCCCCTTGAAGCCCGGCCCGGACCGCCAGTGGCCCGAACCGGCCCGGCCCCCCACTCCCGAACGGGTCGGGTCGGGCCTCTCCCCCCAGCCCGAGCCTGGCCCTGCCCGGCCCGCGCCATTTTTTTTTTTTAAACTCTGGAGGCCCGGCCCGGTTGGACCGGCCCGAAGCCCGGCCCGCTGGGACCGGTCCAGCCGACCGTTGGGGCTTTTTTAATTTTTTTGACTTTCTTGACAGTTGGAGGGGGGTTCTTTTACAAAATTGTCCCTCCCATATAGCCGTTATTAAAACGTTGGGAGGCGCATTTTGGTCATTTTTGGCGTAAAATTACCAAAATAACCCCAAAAAATTCCTATAAATAGGCCAAAAATTCCATTTTTCAAACACAACTCATTCCTCACAAATTCTCTACATTTCTCTACGGTGCTCTGGTGTTCTACTGCTTTCCCTCCCTGGTGCTCTGGTGTTCTACGGCTTTCCCTCCCCGGTGCTCTGGTGCTCTACGGCTTCCCGATCTCCCTCCCAACTCCATTCTGGCTCTACGGCTTCCCGATCTTCCTCTTAATCCCTTACTTTCTTCTAACGTCGTTTACTTTATTTTATTTTATATATGGCTGGTGAAGGTTCAAACCCACCTGATCTTGCTGGACAGATTTACCAATATTTTAGTACTTTTTTTGACGGTAATGAAATTCTACCTGAACAAGTAGCCACCAATCCGATTCCGGAGGGGTTCCAACCATCTTCTCCGGAAGTCGCTAGTTCCACCCAACGCCCTGAAAAGAAAAAAAAGGTCTAAGTATTGGGAATATTTTACTTTGATTTATGAAACTAATCCTGATGGTTCGCTTGTTGTAGATGCCAAGGGTGAACTGATACCGTATAAGACGCAATGCAAAAAATATTGCAACCAGTACGCATGGAAGAAGGGCGGTGGCATCGGGACCATATCCAGACACTACGACACTTGCTACGGGAAGGACACACTTCAAGCGTCCCAAACCCAAATAAGCTTCGGCGCCACCGGTTCTTCAATGGGTAACTTTACTTACTCAGCTGCTCGGCATAAAACTGAATTAACTAAACATATTATTCGTGACAAACTTCCTTTTACGACGGGTGAAAGCAAATCTTTACGAGATTATGTATCACTTTCTCTAAACCCCTCCTTTACTAGAGTGAGTAGACAACAAGCTCGAAATGAGGCTATTCGTCTCTTTAACGAGCGGAAAGCCACTTTGAAAGCAGATTTTCAAAATGTTAGTAAGTTGGCTATTACTTCTGATATTTGGACTACTAAGTGGAGTTATGCTTATATTTGTATTACTGCACACTATATAGATGCACAATGGATGTTAGTAAGTTGGCTATTACTTCTGATATTTGGACTACTAAGTGGAGTTATGCTTATATTTGTATTACTGCACACTATATAGATGCACAATGGATGTTGCAAAAATGTATCATCTGTCTTAAACTTATAGAATGTCCACACACGGACGCTGTAATTTCAAGTGAGATTTCAAGACACGTGCGTGAATATGATATTCACCCTAAAAAAATTTCTATCTCTTTGGACAATGCATCAAACAATACTGCTGCTATGTCTTCTTTGTCAGTAATTTTTCAGCCTATTTTAGAAGGTAGACTTATGCATGTTAGGTGTGCTTGCCATATAATTAACTTAGTTGTTAAAGAATGTTTAAAATTTTTTGAACCCCATTTAGACACTCTGCGACAATGCTTGCTCCACCTAAACTCGTCTCCAAGTAGACAACAAAGTTTTGCATGCACGTGCGCACATTTTGGTATTACTTTTAGAAGATTTGTGAAGGATATACTAAATAGGTGGAACTCCACCTACTTGATGTTGAAATCTACAATTCCTTTTAAGAGTGCTATTACATATTATTGTGGTTCGGATGTCAGCTTTGACTATCAAGTAACTACTGATGATTGGGTAGCAGCTGAAAGTGTTTGTGAATTTTTAGAAATTTTTTACAATGCTACATGTGTTTACAATGATTCCTCTTTCTGGTGTTTATTATCCCACATCATGCTTAGCTTTACGTGAACTTTGTAACATGTCTTATTTATTTTCTAAATATAGAGATCATCCAAATTTTGCATATGCGGTAAGAAATATGGAAGCCAAATTCAAGAAATATTGGGGTGAAGTACCTCTTTTATATTGTTTGGCTTCCATATTTGATCCTACAATCAAATTGGATGGCGTAGAGGTTTTATTAGATGGATATGGAGAATATATGGGTATAGACGTTACTGACATGAAGGTAGAAGTTAAAGTTGCGTTGGACAGGTTAGTTATACTGTACGAAGGAGCAACGTCGACCCGACCAACTCATGAGGGGCTAATAGTAGCTCCGGCTTGGCGTCTAAGCTATCAGCAGCCGGTCGCATACTACAAAGGAAGAGACAAAAGCAATCTTCCCAACCTACTCAAGAGTTGTCTCTTTACCTTAATTCTTATCAAGACGAAGATGAGACTCCAGATCACTTCGCCGTTTTAGAATGGTGGAAGAGACACGACAAGAGATTTCCTGTTCTTTTTAACATAGCACATGATCTACTGATGGTTCCGGTGTCTACGGTAGCATCGGAGTCCTGTTTTAGTGCAAGTTCGAGGATGTTGAGCGATAGGAGGAGCCGCTTGAAGCCCGATATCTTGGAAGCAATCGTGTGCGTACAAGATTGGATGAAAGCTGATAGAAGAACACAAAACCAGAAAGATGAAGAAGATCATGATGTCCACGAGCTAGATTTGGAATCGCTTTCATTGCATGAAGGCGAACAACAATGAGGCTACGGTGCAAGGTATTAGGTATGTACATTTAAACTTATACATTTCAATTTTAAATTTTAACTTGTACTTTCAAAAACTATTTTTTATTTTTAACTTATACTATTCAAATTTTAAATTTTAACTTATACTATTCAAATTTTAACTTATACTTTCAAAAACTATTTTTTATTTTTTAAAAAAAAACATTTTTTAACTCTGCCTATGCCAAACAAGCATTTGCCGGTCCCAAGCCCGGATAAAGGAAGAGGGAGAAATATTTTTTTAAAATTTTATAAATTTTTATAAACATTTGTATATATTTGTATAAACATTTTTGTATAAACATTTGTATATAATTTTTTATGTATTTTTATAAACATTTTTTGTAAATTTTAATAAACATTTGTATATCATTTTTTTTTCAAATTTTTATAAATTTTTTATAAACATTTATATTACAAACTTATAAACATTTGTATTACAAATTTTTTTAACTTATACTATTCAAATTACAAACTTTTGTATTACAAATTTTTATTAAATTTTTTCAAAAATAAAACATTTTTCTAAATTAAAATTAAGTTACAAATTTTCAAAATTAAAATACAAAAGAAAAATGTTTAAAAAAAGGAAAAAAAATACAAAAAAAACTGTATATATATATATATATATATATATATATATATATATATATATATATATATATATATATATAGAGAGAGAGAGAGAGAGAGAGAGAGAGAGAGAGAAAAAAAAAATCGGGCCGGTCCGGTTCAACCGGCCTGAACCGACCTAGGCCCGGCCCGGCCCGTGGACCGGTTCAGCCCGGACCGGCCCTCCCTGGGTCCGGTCCAGTGGGTCGGGCTGGGCCGGCTGCTAAAAACCCAGGCCGAGCTTGGCCCGGACCATAAATCTCCCTGGGCCGGTCCTGGGCCGGCCCGAGCCCGTTCTGTCCTGCAGACAATGGACCGTGGGCCGGCCCGGACCGGCCGAATACACCATGAGCTGAAAAGGAAACGTATGTAGAGCAAATATAGCAGGAATCCAAGTACAATAAACCATTCTTCTCCTTCTTCTTTAACCCCTCCTCCTCTCTCTGTTCCTCCACTGCTGAAGAAAAAGGTAGAAGAAGCTCCATAGAAAGAAAATGAAGGGATTTAGTAACGCCAAACTCATACTCTTCCATCCCAACAACAATTCCTTCCACAAGCATCAATCCGCCGGTTCGATCTCAGCCCTCCTCAGCAGCTCGCACCGCCTTCTGATCGTCGCGGTCATCTCCTTCTTCACATTCGCCTCCCTCTTCTTCACTCTGCTCACCAACACCAACACCAAATCCACACCACACCCACTCTCCGTCTCCGACCACCACGTCAGCGCCACCGCCACCGCCCCGCCCATCCTCTCCGACGCCCTCGTCCACTACGCCGCCTCCGCAGCGTCCGCCGGCACGGGACGCATGTCCGAACAGGACCTCCGCTCCGTCGCCTCCGCCATCCGCCGCCGCGCTCCCTGCAACCTCCTCGTCTTCGGCCTCGGCCATGAGACCCTCCTCTGGCGCTCCCTCAACCACGGGGGCCGCACCGTCGTCCTGGACGAGAACGAGTACTACATCGCCCACTTCGAGGAGAAGCACCCCAACTACTCCCTCGAGGCCTACGACGTCGCCTACACCACCAAGGTCAGCGACCTCGGCGAGCTGCTCAAGTCCGCCCGCGAGCATCTGGGGGACGAGTGCAGGCCCGTGCAGAACCTGCTCTTCTCCGACTGCAGCCTCGGCATCAACGACCTCCCCAACCAGCTGTACGAGGTTTCCTGGGATGTCATCCTCGTGGACGGGCCGAGGGGGTACTCGCCGACGTCCCCCGGGAGGATGTCGGCAATATTCACGGCGGCGGTGATGGCGAGGACGACGGGGAGGGGGAGGACGGACGTGCTCGTGCACGACTACGACAGGGAGGTGGAGAGGGTCTGCAGCGAGGAGTTCCTCTGTCCCGAGAATCTGTTGTCCGCGAATGGCCAGCTCGCGCATTTCGCCATTAGCGCTGGCGCGGGCGGCGATAAGAAGGGGTTCTGCAAGGATAACCGTAATGGTACTCTTCCAGCTGCCGCGACCAATGTATAGTATCACTCTTTGATTATGGTTTGGTTTCAGAACAAGAAGTGTAATTTTGTTTAAGTTTTTTTTTGTTTTAAACTTTTTTTCTTTCTTAATTTTACAAGTTTTAGAGACTTTTTAATGCTCTTTTCTTTTTATGTTGAGGTTTCATGCACAACAAATTTAATATATGATAATGTTAGTAATTAATATATGATAATGTTAGTGATTGATAATAAAAGAATCCTGGTGAGTCAAAATTTTGACAAGGTCTACATTTCCAGATGTGCAACTTTTATGTGACAAATGGATACCCTGATAATAGAAGGACATAAAGATGTAAAAACAATTAGCTTAAAATTTGTACAGCTAACAGCAATCTCAACAAAATTCACATCATATCTTTGTCATGACCGTATTGTCTTCGATTTCAAAACATATATAATTGTAGCTATATAAAGTGAGAAAGATGAACATTCTTGTTTTGAGGAACTAAAAAAATGAAACCTTGAGACCATTTCGATCATAGATGAGACCAATTGAAATCAAGAATGAATGTATATTCAAACCATATATATATAATATATATATAATTTATTTATATATGTATGTGTGCCAAAGTTTTTTAGTTAAAATTTGAAGGAGACTTGAGGCACAAGTCCTCAAGTCAGACATTTTCGATTTTGGAGGGCGTATAAATTGTGAAAAAATTTCAAGACATGTTTGTATGGGTTCTTGTAGAGTTGACAGACGGTCTATGCTGCCATGCCTCTAGATATGCTAGATTGCAACACGACTGCAGTCATCATGTCAGGTGATGACCAGATCTAGCAGGACGTGGAGGAAAGGATGGAATGCCACCGAAATGGATGGTGTCTGTAGGGCAATGTTGATTTATCCGGAAGGTGTGGAGTGGGGTTAGACATTTGTCTTTTCCGCCAGGTGGTTACAATCCTATCCTTGGGTTTATTGAAACCATTTTGAACATTTTCAAACTTTTACCAATACATAATAAATATTTCAAATTTTCAAAAAAAAAAATTCCTACTAGGAAATCTAAAAAATTAGAGAGAATCCTACCTGATCTATCTTAGGTAGAAATTTGAAAGAGACGGTTGAAAAAAAATGTACTAATTGTTGGGTCATGCAATTAAATTTATTAGCATTTGCCATTTGATTTAATGTAGTCAATTATAGGACAGTAATGAGAGTAGAAAGTGAGCAAGAATAACGGATGAGTTGTTTAGCATATTTGAATTCGAGTTTCCGTTTCTTTTTTGAGAGGAGGAGAATAAGGAAGCAGTGCTATTCCTAAGCCTGGTTAGCATTCACCCCAATAAAGCTCGTATGTAAACATAAGATACTTGGCATATTTTTTCAAAATTTGAATCAATATATAAATTTTAAGCATGTAAAATTTTAACGTGATACGTAAACATTATTGACAAATTTGGTACTAAAAATATGGTGACAAGCTATTTAATTAATCAAATTCAACGCATTCTACTTGTACTATATCGATTTATATGAGGACTTTTGTAGGACTTTTTTTTTTCCCGAATTTCTTAAGAAGGTTCCCGAGTAACACCGACAGTGGCGCTCTCTTTTCAACTGCTTGATACTTGCAGATGATTGATTTGAGGAGCACCTTATCATTGTTGCATTTGTTGGTGAAGTGGACCCCATGTCCTAAAATTAACTGACAGGATGGGTCCCACATGCTGCACACGTCGTAATGTATCTGTGGGTGTCATTTTGTACGCTGTTCGCAAGCGAAGATGTGTCGGTGGAACTGAGAGTGAGATCTGAGATCTGAACGTTCTTCTCTCAATTGTGTCTATGTATTAGTAACACGTGTAACAAACAAACCAACAAGCCAGAGAAATGCTAGAGCTTTGCTATCCCTACAACCAAATCCTTACGATCCTTCTACAACCGCCACGTGTTGTATTTCGATTTAAGAATGGAGAAAAATGGTAGGATCGGGTAAAGTCCATGTAGCAGAAGGTGAGAGAAAGAGGAGAGATCGAATGGGACCATGTTAGCAGGAGGTGGAGGTGGATGTGGATTGTAAAAAAATTATAAATATTTAGTACTAAACTTAGTATTTTTCAACAAACAATAGGTTTTAGAGAGGTAAGGGTTGTTAATTTTGTCCGTATATTTTTCACATCACTAGCATCCATTAAACTCATCATGATTTGCCGTACGTGTAAGTTCAATTTCGTCACTAAAAATTTAGATTTGTCATAAAATTCAATTTCATCATTGGAAGACAAAAGTTGTCACTGAAATTTCGTCAATAAAATTTCAATAGTTGGTCTCCAATCTTGATAAAAAAAATTATGCAAAATTTACGTCCTTTAAAGGAGCGTAAACTACACAAAAGAAATAAGAAAATTTTACGCCATTTAAAAAAGCGTAAATCATAAAAAAAAGTCCTTTAAAACGACATTTTGGGACTGCCTTTACAAGGGGTGAGCAGATACCGACCGATACCGAAAAATCGACCGAATACCAATTAAAAATATCCTCAAAAATTGAACCAAAATTATGTACCGATACCGAATTGCCGAATCGACTAAAATATGATATAATAGTAGTGGTACCGGTTTGAGTGTAATACCATACCGAAAATACCGAACCGATATATATATATATATATATATATATATATATATATATATATATGTCACGACCCGCACAGGGGCACGAGAAGTGGTTACGTCCAGTCTACGCTGCAGTGTCGGCGGTAGAACGCCGTCCTAGGTCACATACATCTAACGGTTATAAGGTACCTGTACAGTTATACTCTCCGAATGGAGGAATAATATAAAGTACAGCTCAATCATAGCTAAGGTAGAATGTACAATAAGATAGATAGATAGATAGATAATCAACAGAATCCACAGATGAAAATACAAGATAAGAGAGAGAGCTAAATGTCTAAGATAAACAACTCCATAATATCCAAAATAATAAATTTCCAAATAAGTACAAGTGTATCCAACAAGACAGAATGATAAATAAGATACTGGTCTAGCTAACTAGCCTAGACTACTGAGGTAATATCCTCTGTAAGGGCTGGGTCCTCCTGAGAGTCCAGCTCACATGTGTCATCTAGGCCTGCTCCATAGTAAGTGGGACAGAACTCCTCAATATCATCTGTAATATTTCAATATATCCAGTCAGGACGGGAGCGAGCACAGTACATCTCATGCAATTCATGTAGCACCCAGTTTCCCAAATGAGGGTAATTTTAAAATTTCGTGTTTATAATTATTTTAATAATGATATTTAATTCATGATATAATTTTTGGTGTTTTAAATTATTTTAAAATTATTTAAATCAATGACTTGTGGTTTTGACGTTTTGCTAGTGAAACCCTAGAGACTGTTTGACCTAGAGCCTAACCATGTGATTATGATATTTTAATATCATTTTTGGCCTAAGAATATTTTTGCATTTGACCTCTTTGAATTATTTTGATATTATTTTATTATTTATGAAATTGTTTTGGGGTTATTTGAGTCGGTTTCGAATTTCAACTCAATCCGACTTGAAACGGGGACCCGGGAGTAGTTTGACTCTAGTGGGACCCACACACTAGTTAGGCATGGCCCACATGATATTAATTTTAGTCCACATGATAGAAATATTTTAGTTAGAGGTTGGACTAATTATTATGGATAAGGTTAGTGTGATTAGAGACTTTAGAATGACTAATTTAGCTCCAACCAATTAGCCCTTTCCTAATACTCATAGAATAGGTTAGTGGGGGTATTTTGGACCTTACCATAATAGGACAAATAGCCCCATATGGCCAGCCACTTTGGGAGAGGATAGGCTCAAGTTCATTTCATTATTCTCATCCACACTCTCTTTCTTGTTTTTCCCCAAATTCCTAAAGAGCAATCTCTAGCAATTTCTCCACCAAATCCTTCCGTTTTACCACCAAATCTTCTTCTTTCCTTCTCCATTCTAGCCAAGGAGGAAGCTACCCAAGTTTGGGAGGATTCGAAGCTCGTTTGTGTCCTTTTGAAATCTCTACGTGTCGGTGTCGCTCCGGGAAGACTTTTCTTCGATTCGATCTACCGGGAGGTATAAATTCCTTCTCCTTTTCATTTTCTCATACATATAGGTCTATTTTGAACCCATCGGAATGACCCCCATGGTTGTATCTCTATTTGTGTCTATTTGGAGGTCATAGGAGTGTCCTTTGTGTTGTGGTTGTGTCCATGTGGGAAAATCCCAAATTTGGACACACTATGTGTTGTTGTTATGTATGAATGAATTATTACATGTTTAATCTCATATTTTTGTATTGGAGATGTGTTCTATAGTGTCTCATATATATATATTAGTGTAGAGAGTGAGTTCTTGATATATTATGTTATATACTTGTGTTCTTTTGTCTCAAACTACCTAAAATCCGTCATAATTTTTATTCACGTTTTTAATTTCAGCCGTAACTTAGAAATGTCATAACTTTTAGCTCAAAGCTCGGTTTAATCTCCCATTTTTTTTAAAAGAAGCGTATTGAAGTTAGCTTTCTAAAAACATGTACTAATAGGCCTAATTCTTTCTGTAACTTTTTGGAGAATTATTTGAGTGTCAGCTGTACGAAAGACAAACGCGTTCTCGGTGTTTTCGCGATTCCGGGAGTTTTCGAAAACGAAAACGCGATCCGTTTGAAGTTTCGGAAAGCTAACACATAAATCTATAACATACTTTAATCCTAAATTCTAATTCATACTGAGATGGTACAGTATTGATTATTAGTAGGAGTTACTATTCGGCATATACATTTTGTGCACCCTTGTGTGTAATATAATGTTCTATTTGATTTTAACCCATGTTAATGTATATACATTATGTAATTAAATAGAGAATACAAGCATGAGTAAATGGTTAAATAAATGATGTATGAGGTGTAAGTATCCTATCTAATATAAGCATGTATAAGTATGGCTTGTAATGAATATGTAGGTTCCATAGTATGTAATGTATGGTGCATATAGTGGTACAAGAGAATAAATGAATGATGAATGAATGCAAGCATGAATGTAATGTAATAATAGATGTAATGTATGCAATATACAAGTTAATGAGATGTAATGTTCTATGTTAACACAAGTCATATATTACCTCATGTACCCCTTACACTATGTTGACACTATCACACTTGACACATTGTTCACTTACACTTTGACACTCTTTGATATATATACACTATGTATGCCCATTTAACCCTCACTTGCCCCTTTGCCATGTTCACATACACACACATAGCCTCTTAAATAAGTATTTATGAATATAGTTAACTTAGCTATGTATGTATATTATATATATGTTAGCATATTGTATTGTAATATATAAGTTTATATAACCATTTGAAATGCCATGATTATAGACCTAATGTTGAATACCAATATATGCATGTGTATATATGTGTAGACATATATAGCTTAAAGTAATAGATTACCTAGTGTATATCCAATGTGAATTCTTGCCTATTTGAGTATTGAATAATTGCATGCTATATAGAGTTGGGTGTATGTTGGCTTGTATAGCCTTGTATTGATGTGTGCTTGCTAGGATAGTCTTGGTTAAGCCTAGTAAGACTTACTGGGTTAGGACATGACCTAGTTTGACCTAGTTTGACTAGTGCAGTTGACCAGAGTTGACCAAGGGTTGACTTTGGCCTAGTTTGACCTAGATTCATGTAGAATGCATTGTAGTGCTTTATATTACCCTTCTGGACATGTTGTGACTTGTGCTGTTCTAATTAGGAGCCAGACACCTCTCCTCGGACAGTATCTTTACCTTGGACATTCAGATATCAGGCGAGTACATTCACTGATAGTTTTCATTGTCTTGATATCTACTATATCCGATTCAGTCGTAGTGTTTTACTTGATTTCCGACACGACGGTTCACGGACTAGTATACGTCGGATCCTGTCATGAGATGTTATTCCTGGACTTTCTTGGTATATGGGTATGAGATATTTCTGTGTTCCTGTACTTGTAAGACATTGATTTGGGAGTGGGCTGGCCCCCTGCCCTCGAACCTTGTGTCATGACGTGCCATGTCCGGATCCGTGATACTACTCAGGGATGGGGGAATTATTAGGGGTTATGTGATTAAAGCCTCCCTGTAACTATACATTGCTAGCGTCACCCTCACCTTACGTAGGGTGTTGCAGACATCCCATTACCAGTTATCCAGGTTGGACGGCATGACTCTCCGTTGAGTACACCGCAGATTGTCGGGCCAAGTGGATAACCATCTCTTGCTTCCCTAGCCGATCACATAGCGTTCTAATAATTCAAATCACTTTTTTACATTTATTAGCGTATCTTATATTCCTGTTCAGCTTTACTTTCTGTACTTCTCTCCATGCTATGATTCTATTACTCACATGCTCTACCTATTTTTATACTGTACCATGGTTATGGGACTAAGTTCTGTTTGAAAGAAGGATTACAATCCCGGTCCTTGTTTGGTTTAAGGATTGTAACTCGACTTTCAAATGGTTTCCAAGTCGTCGATATCTTTGTCTTGTATTTCATTATTACTGTCTCTTATAGTATTTCTCAATTCATATGGAACTGCTGTTGGTGTTTGTACTTGTTCATTTTTCTGACAGGATACGTTGACAAATTTTATAGATAGCTTGGAAATTTCCTGCTAGTCTAGAGGAGCCACATTAGAGGTTGTTTAGTTAGCTATTCTCAGTTGTCTGGAGTTGTATTTACTTGTGGATTACTGTATTTGGGTTTGAGATGTATTCTGAGTTTGTACCTTAGACACTTAGACTTCTATCTGTTGTATCTCTTTTCGATTTCATGTTTTATCTATCTTCCTTTATGCTCTACCTTAGATGTGATTGAGTTTACATTCTGCTATGCCACCCCCATTCGGGAAGTATAAACTGTTTAGTCTTATACTGTTAGATGCATTGAGACATAGGACAGCGTTCTACCGCTGACACTGCGGCATAGGCTGGGTGTTGTTACGTTCTCGTGCCCTAACTCTAGGGTGCGGGTCGTGACAATTCATAATATGACAGGATATATAAATATGCAATAGAGTAAGATACATAAAACACTGCAGAATATACATGAAGTAAAAGAGAGAGAGAACTGTAACGTAAATAGATACTATAAATAGAGAACTAACAGACTGATTTAGAGTACAAGATAGACATGTAAACGGCTTGAATTTGTACATGAATGTACTACTTTGGAATTGTTCACATGACCATTTATACTCCCCCGTATCCCAATTAATACACAAGGATCCAGACAGGTTATGTTATTGCACATAATATCACATGAAGGCCCATAATAGGGTGCACATGATTGTATACATGGGGGCTCCGTGAACATGAGAGTACATGAATCATGAGAGTGCACATGAATAGTGAAAGCACCGGAGTACATGATGAAAGTGAAACGCACATGACATACTGTAACCCGATGCTCCCGAGGGGGATAACATCTCATGAAGGGATCCATATAGTACCAATCTGTGTTAACAACGTGCATCAAGTAAAGTAATCTAGAGCATAAATATAAATTCTATCAAGTATGAAACGGTCAGAGAATGTACTCGCCTGATATCCTGAGTGTCTGAATGAAATAATGCCTGAGGAGTGGTGTCTGGCTCCTATTCACAACAGTACAAGTCACAACATATCCAAATTGGTAAAATGAACTGCTACGATGCATTCTACATGATGTTTGGGTCAATCTAGGCTAAATTCAACCTTTGGTCAACTCTAGTCAACTACTCTAGTCAAACTAGGTCAACTAGGTCAAACCTAACCCAAACAAGTCTCACTAAGCCTAACCAGTTTATTCTAGCAATCACACATCATTCACAAGTCACACAAGCCAATACAAGTTATATACTATAGGCATGCATTATATACATTAGCTATATATATCTATATATATACATGCATATATTTAGCATACATTACTAGGCCTATATAACATGGCATTATATATATATATATATATATATATATATATATAATATATATATATATATACATACTAAAAAAAAAATATATATATATATATATATACATACTACAATGCATAGAAAGCTAAATATATATATATATATATATATATAGATATATATATATATATATATATATATATATAGATATATATATATATATATATATAATATATATATATATATATATATATATTATATATATATATATATATAGGCAATGTGCATTTATATACATTACATATTTCTCTAGCAAAATTATATATATATATATATATATATATATATATATATATATATAAAAAATATATATATATATAATATATATATATATATATATATATATATATATATATATATAGTGAGAGAGTGACATGTGTGTGTGCATATATATGTGTGTCCTGTGTGTTCATTATATGAGTGGCAGTAAGGGGTGTCCTCAGATTTATGTGGCAGTCCACATAGGGTCTCATGTTTGTGTGTGTGTGTGCATGAGTGTAGTGATTGTGCATAGATAGGTTATTCTCAGGTTTCAGTTTATGTTTGTGTGTATAGATGTAGTGTATTAATAGTGTACACATGTGTGTGGGTGTCAAGTGCTCTCAGTTTCAGTATTCTACTTGAGTGTAGATGTGTGTACATGAATGTGGTTCCTGTGTGTGTGTGTGTTTGTATGCAATATATTCTCAGGTGGTGTAATGTGTATGAGTGTGTGTATGTGAATAGGGAAAACAGTGCATACATGACAGTTTTAGGGTAGCAGTAGTGTGTGTGTGTGTGTGTATAGCTATCAATGGTGTGAGTGAGTGTAGAGCATCATTGTACACAACATCAATGTACACAACAGTTTGAAATTATCAGAAAATAGGGTATGCATAAACAGTCTCATCAATCAATGTACATAAAACAGTGTACACATGAATTCTCAGGAAATTAGCCCAATACACTTTCGAAAAACCCAAAATCTAATACAATTTATGAATCCTAACATGCCACTAAGCTCAGATGTATATAGTTGTACCACATTTCAATTTATCATCAAAAGAAAACAGTTTAAAACCTAATTCAAATTTTCAGGAAATCAACTTACAGCCTAGGTATCAGAAATTAGGGGATTTAGGATTTGATTCATGAAAACAAGTTAATATATGAAATAAATGGTTGGTAAATCAAGCCCCACATGTGTACATGTCCCTCGAACCATTTCGTGTCCAATAAAGCCGGATACGGCGTGTCCACGCTCATAAACACTGCTTGTGCACGCACAGACACGCTGCCTCGTGCACGTGTTCACTGAGTTCGTGGACACGACACCTCATGCCACGTGGTCATGCACACGTGTAGCCCACGTGTAGGGCTACACAGTCGACACACCACGATGTGTCCAAGTCGTGTCTAGTGTGGACATGAAATGCGTGTCAGTGCGCGTTTAGTGACTGTGCACACACAGTGCGTGTCCAATACGGGCACGATTTCTCCCCGTGTCGTGCATCATATGCTCCCAAATTTTGGGAGCATAGTGTCAGTCATGTGCTTCGTGTCTCCACAAATTTTCACGTGTCCTGTGTGAAGAGAACGAACGGTCGGGCAGCAGAACACTGCCCGCGTATGTGCAGTGGCATGTTCGTGTCCTCGTGCTGACACGACACGACACAAAAATATTCTACAACTGACACGAAATCAAATACGACCCATAGATCTACAAATCCATTCAAACACAATTCAAAAATAGTGAAAAAAATATTGAGTGTGGCATTTCATCAAACACCTAGAACTAGGTTCGGATACGTGTCCGATACGGACAAGAAATCAATGCAAATTGATACAAAACTTACACCACAGCTAGGGGACACCTAGATCTAGGCTAGGATGCAAAGAAATCAGAATTTAAATACAATTTAGAGGGTTTACCTATAGTGTGTCAATGACCAAGAAAAGCCCCAAATCAAATGATTCCCCTTGCTAGCCAAACTCTCCAAAATATTCCCAAACTGAAATTACTCTCCATGAACATCAAGTAGAGGCTGATTAGATTCTATTGCAAAAGATTTGAATCAAACAGAAATTACAATGAGAGAGTTATGAATTAGGGAAGAATGGAAATTACCTTTCCTTTCAAAAGATGCAATTACACAAAAGAGGCATGAACAAATGAAGAGAGACTTTATAGGGGGATTTCCAATGTAACCGACTATAGTGGCTGAAGTTAGGGTTTCACTAATGGGCTATGGGCCAAGTTTCATTAGTAAGGAAAATCAATTCCTAAGTCAAAAGTCATTGAACCTAGTCTTTATTCTTCTATTTGAAACTTGGTTCTAAAGGACTAATCTTGGGTTGACTTAAGTTAGACTAGGGTCCCACCATGCTAATCAAGTCACCATAGCTAGAGTCAACATCTAGGTGAGTCTCCAAATTCTCAACTAACAAAAGTCAAAAATAACAATCATCACTCCGATAAATCAAAATAAATTTAAAATTAGCAAAATGACCAAAATACCCTCAAGCTAAAATGTGGTAGTGACAATATATATATAATTTGTATAATTTTTGTAGAATGTTGTTCGTGCTTAATTTTATACTACTCATTTTTATTTTTATCTTTGGTTTGGTCAGTTTTAGAATAGATTTTAGTGGACTTGAAGTTATGTTAAAAATACTAAGAATTGAGTTTGCAATCTTTTGAACTTATGTTTTTTTGTTATCATAGAAATTTGAAGTGAGTTTTGGTTATTTAAACTTATACTAAAGATTAAACTTAGTGATCGTATTTGATCTTTTAAGCTCATTTGTAGGTGTTTGAGACTTGTTACATATTATTCTAATAATTTGATTAATTGTTTGGTTGGTAGAGGCTTGGCTTTAAAATTTAATTCTTCCAAAAAAGTAAAATAATATATTATAGGTTAAGAGATTTTACAATATTAAGTGTGTTGATTGATCAAATGTTAATTGATAAAATATCGATATTGAACAAAAGTCGACCGAATACTTATTTAACCGAAATCGAAAAAATCGATTCTAAATGGTACCATATTGGTATTAATTTTTTTAAATATCGATTTTAAAAAGTACCAAAAAGTTTGACCAAATACCTGCCGATTATACCGACGTCCACCCCTAGCCTTTACATTACTCTAAATTTTGTGCCTTTACTCAATTAAAGAGAACTTCAATATTTTTCATGCAATTTTCTGTTTTAAATAAGAAAGTACTTAATCTCTCTTATTTGCATCCAAAGGATACTATTGGAATGTAATCACCAATATAGAAATAGCAAATAAATAAAGAGCAAGATTAGCAAAGTAACTGTAATAATATCTTATTGACACTGTTGTTTGATTATCAGAGAGAATTTTTTTTTTTGTAGAAATTGTAGTATGGTTGTTGAAAATGGCGATACAGTTATTTTGACTACAGCTGCATGATTATCTATTCCAATTTTCACCGAAATGACACCAATTACAATCAAATAAATGGCAAAAGTGATGCAATGACATAAAAGTGATGCAATGACAAACAATGATGCAATGACAAACAATGCCCAGTGATATCCATACGGTGATATATATTAATATACGTCGAGGGAGAAATCCAGAGGTCTAGCCAAGGACAGAATCAATGGTGGGCTGGGGTGGACTCCGGCACATCTATTTTTTTTTTAGCTTAATTGCACTTTGATACTCTCAATTATTTCGATTTTTTAACTTGATATCCTAAATTTTTTTTTTGTAACAAGTTGATATCCGAAAAAAAATTTGGATGAAAATATCTATGGTCAAACTTTAAAATTATCCCCCCACCCCCCCCTTTCCGCTTCCCCCCCCCCCCTCCCGCTCCGGCCACCCGCCCCAGCCTCTCCCCCTAGGGCACGGCAGCGTGGGAGGAGGGGGGCAGGGGGAGGGTGGACGGAAGCGGGGGGGGGAGGGAGGCGGCCGGAAGCGGGAGGGGGGGGGGGGGTGGCCGGAAGCGGGAGAGGGGGTGGCCGGAGGGGGGACGGGGCGGGAGGGAGGGGGGCTGGGGCTGTACGGGAGAAGGGGGTGGCTGGAGTGGGGGAGGGGGGGGAGGGGAGAGGGAAGGGATAAGGGCATTTTCGAAATTTTTAAAATTTTAGGCATGAAGTTGAAAAAAATAATAGTTGAGGTATTAAGTTGTTGAGTAAAAAAGTTTTGGGTATCAAGTTGAAAAAACCGGAATAGTTGAGGGTATCAAAGTGCAATTAAGCCTTTTTCTATCCATGTCAAATGATATCCAGTTTTTCAGTCCAAATTTCAGCTAACAAATATCCACAACAGCCCACACTCCAAGGATCCATCTCATTTTTTTTAAAAAAAATTCCTAGCTCCCCTCCTACTATATATCGTACATAGTACAGTACAAAACAATATACACTGAAAACTTTTTCTTTTTCATAATTCCATTATCGAGCGCCCCTCCCTCCCTTATCCTCTCTTCCCGTACGATCACTCTTCCCTTACTCAACCTCTCTCTATAATTCATGTTCTCTCATGACCTCTTTTGTTTCATCTTCAACAAACAACCTCCATCATAACAAAGACTGTGCCATCGTCGTCAGACTGCAACGACAGGCAATGAAGAGCTACAACAACAACGTCAAGTCTCGCTGTCAGCACTTTTCTTGTCGTTCGAACCCTACGCCCTCGACGAGTTCTGCTACATCGCGAATCCTCCGTTGATGGTAGAAGAGAATACCAGAGGCTCTGAGTGTTCGAGTTTTTGCCTAAAAGAATGACCAAATATTTTTTTGACGGATTACAATTTTTTTGGTACGTCGGACATAGCTATATATTGGTCAAACACGGTAAGGTATAAACATGATGGGATATGATCATTACGATATTGGCACAATATTTATTTATTTGGCTTAATTGCAACTTAATACCCTCAACTATTTTACTTTTTCAAGTTGATACCCTAAACTTTTTTTTATAACAAATTCCTACCTCAACTATCATTCACTTTCAAAAAAGAGAATTTTGGTCTACTTACACTTCTTTTCCCATCTGCTTTCCGGTTATGCCCTCCCCTAGTCCTTTCTCTTTCAAGTTGTTCTCCTAATTTTTGTAGTCTATTTTCTTTGTACGTAACGTCTCATCTACTCTCAATTCCTATATGCCCTAATATATTCTTTTTCAGTTTCTTCTACTAATTTTTTTTTGTAGTCTATTTTCTTTCTACATAATATCTCATCTACACTCAGTTCCTATATGTAGTCTATAGTTTTGCCATGTCAGCGATCTCCAGAGAGTTCAGCAGCACCTACTCTTCAAAGAAGGTCGAAGAGGAATAGAGGAGTTATTTTTGCTGAATTGAGACGCATCTCACAACATGTGCCGAATTGAGACGCACCTACTCTTCAAAGAAGGTCGAAAAGGAATGGAGGAGTTGTTTTCACCTTCTTTGGGATCGGGTGAAGATCAAATGAGAGAGAGAGAGAGAGAGAGAGAGAGAGCGACCGATTCTTTGGGAATTTGGTTAAACCAGATTTCAACTTCTCTTTCTATTCGTATAGGAGCTTTAAGAGAGTAAGGTCTTTTTGGTCTTTTTACCTTCGTTGTTAGCATCGTTAGGGTACTAAGTAGTCTAATTATAGTTGAGATAGCAATTTGTTACAAAATGTTTTTAGGGTATCAACTTAAAAATAGTGAAATAGTTGAGGGTATCAAGTTGCAACTAAGTCTATTTATTTTGTTAAAAAACTAGGATTTTTTAAGTTCAGTCCAAAAAACTAAAATTATGGCACTGCCCTTGGTCCACGCCAAGCCTAGCATCAATGTTATGTGTCCAAGCCAACATCTACTTCAAACTGTTTTACTCATATGTGAACTCTCTCACGTGGGCACATCAAGTCGTGGTGTACTAGTAACACCACCGTGCACCGGGGGTGAGGGCCGGGTTCGAGCCTCCCTCCCACGGAGGTGGCTGGGTGGCGGTGGCCACGGCCTCCGGGCCAAGGTCGGGTGGAGTCATCCACCGACTTTGGTTTTTAAAAAAAAGAAGAAAAAGGAAAAAAAAAAAACTCTCACACGTGGCACCCATGTGATTTTCTTACGTCAATATAGATTTAAACTCCGGAGATATTTTCGAATAATATGCGAACAATGGCAAAAAGATCTAAATGTAAAGTCTTGAGAGCACTGTATGGATATATTGTATCCCCTTTCTCTCATCTCTCCACGAGGTCGGACCGGACTGTGGCCTGCGTTGACCTGATTTAACCAAATTCGGGCCGTGTTAAACCCCGGGATGTGAAGCGGGCAGGGCCGGCCCGGCCCGGAAGAGAAAATAGTATATCCAGCCCAGACACATAACCTGGTTGGGGGCGGGCCGGTTCAAGGTTGGGTCCGGACTAGCCCGTATATATTTCAAAAAATTGAGAAGAAAAAAAAATGAAAATTTGAGATGGAAAAAATGGAATTTTTTTATTAATGGCATTTAAATTTAAAAATGTTATTACATTTATTTATAACTAATCAAAAAAAAGTGAAAGTTGAGATTTTATTTCCATAAAATTTATAATAATACAAGTTTTTTTTGTAGTCGTCCATCCTGCTTATCTCCTCCTCTAGTTGCATCATCAAAAGTAGAAGACTGACATTCCACCTCAGTGACGTCAGCACTTTCATCTCTTGATTTTTGAGTTCATTTTTGCCACACGAACCCAATTTTGAAGGCAGATGCATGCTTCCAAAATATCTGGCAGCATCCTGCCCATCTTCTTGCTTAGCATACTTGAACCTGGACTAGAACAAGATATGCTACCATGGACATCGGGACCATTAGAAGATCACATGTTATAGAAGAAAGTATAAGATACATTTTTCATGTCTTTTCCACCATTCTAAAATTGAAAAATATGTTACATATTTATCTTCATCTTCTTTATAAGAATTTAAATACAAGGACAATTCTTGAATTGATAGGAAATATTATTTTTGTTTCTTCCTTTGAGTATACTTTTAGCATAAAATAATTTAGACATAAAATCGGAGCTATTACTACCTTAGACAGTTGTACTAGGTCGACTCGATATAACTTTTTCATCAAAAGTAATTAACGTATATAAAACTTCAATAATTTCTACCTTAACATTCATATTGTCATTAAAATCGTCTCATAATATTTATACACCATCTAATTTAATCCTAGGATCAAAAATCGAAGCCAAAGAATATAGAAGAGGTATCAGCCCAATATTTTAAAAAATTGTTCTTATTTTGGAAACAACATAATCAAAACCAGAAACATTTTCATATTTTAAAAATAAATGAGACATGTTAATAATTTCTATTAAAGCTAAAGTAGAAGTTGGATAATAAACTCCAAATAAAATACAAATAACATTGTAAAATAATTCTGCTCATAAACTGAATTAACAATTATCTAATCATTTTTAGCTACTTGATAATCAAAACTCAGTTTAACATTACAATAATGTGTAATAATATTTTTAAATTTAATAGAATATTTTAACATTAAATAAGTAGAACTCCATCTATATGGTACATCTTAACAAATCTCCTAAAAGTTATATCATATTGTGCACGTAAAATTTTAAAACTTGTTGCCTACTTGTAGAAGTGTTTAAACTTTGTAAATATAACCTAATATCTTCTAAGTTTGTTTGAAAGAATTAAAGACATTATTGTACAATTAAATTTATAACATGACAAGCACATCTCATATGAAAAAAATCGTCCTTCTACTACAGACAAAAATTGTGATATAATACAAAAACTGTTTCTAATAGCATTATCAAAAGAAATAAAAAATATTTTATTGTAAATATCATATTCATGTAAAAACTGTATTATAGCGCTACATATTACAGAAACAGTATGTAAAAATTATAAAGTTCTAGACAAATAAAATGTTAACATCCATTTTTGTATCTAAATAATGTTTTGTGATACGAATATAAGCGAAATTGTTTTTACTAGTCTATATATCAAAAGTTAAAGCAAATTACTAACATTTACAAAAATATTCTTTTAAAGCTATTTTTTGAAATATTTTAATAGCCTTGCTCTAGTAGTAGATCTAGAAACTTTAATAATAAAGATTAAGAATAATACTTGCATAACCATAATACCAATTTGTCAGATCCCTATTTTGAAAATAGGCATCCGACTGTATTTAATATTTTTGGTTATTTTAAAATTTCTTATTGTTTAAAATTTTATTAATTATGGAGTTAGCATTGTTAACTTCCTGGTCAGATTATTCCTATTTCCATTTTGCTATTATTATTGTTGTTGTTACTATCCTTATATCTACCCCCCTAAAAGAAAACCCTAACCCAATCCCTAACCTTTCCCTCTCTCCTCACTTTCACTCCCCCTTCCCCCCTCACTCAGCCAACACAGCCCCCTTTTCTTTTTCTCTCATCTCTCTCTCTCTCTCTCGAGCTCACTCCCTTCCCTCTCCCTCTCGATCTCTCTCTGCTCTCCCCTCTTCCTCCTTACTCACTCCTGAGCTCCCTCTCTCTTCTCCCGCTCTTCCTCGGCCCAACACCACTTCTACTGCCATCGACCTCCGTCTCGGCCTCCCCCATCCGGTGCCACCACAGTTCCCACCACCACTGCCACCACATCTCCCACCACTATCACCGCCATGGCGACCACCACCATCAATGTCATTGTCGTCTCCCTCCACCACCATCTGCCATGATCGCCGGCCCCCTCCTTTACGACCGCCACCACCAGCACCGTTTCTACCGTCGCCGCCGTCGCGGTTCTCCTCCGGCCTCCCCTCTTCCTCTGTACTTTCTCCTCCTGCAGGCGAGCCGACCTTGCCGGGCCTCCTCACCCACGCCGACGAGCCCCTCCGCCGGTGAGATTTCTGAGCACCCCTCTCCCTCCCCTTTCTCGATCTGTGTGCTCCTCGGAGATCGAGCCACGTGGTTCGGCGTACGTCGGGCAGCGTACTGCCTCGAGCCGTACGCTGTCTCGTACAGCGTGTTCCTTGGGCAACACAGCCTCGGTTGGTACGTACCCCTCATTTTCGTGCTACCTTGGGATACGTGTCTCGAGCTTCGTATATGCCTTGAGCAACGGGATGCTTTGGGCCCCGTGTTGTTTGGGTTGTGTGCCATCTCGATTCGCGTGCCTCGGTTTGTGAGCTATTTCGATTTTGTGCACCCCGATCCACGTGCTACCTTGGGCAGTGGGACCCCTCGAGCCCCGTGCTGTCTCGGGCACCGTGCTATCTCGGTTTGTACGTTGTCTCGATTCTCGTATCTCGGCCTTAGGGCCATCTCGATTTTTGTACCGCCTCGATTTGCGTACCCCCGGACTCCGTACTGCCTCGATTTGCATGTATATATCGATTTGCATGCCGCAATGATTTACGTGCCACCTTGGACTTTGTGCCATCTTAATTTGCATGCTCGCTCCGATTTACGTGTCGTATTGGTATTTTTGCCGTCTCGATTCACGTATACGTCTCGATTTGCGTGTCGCATGATTCGTGCGCCATCTTGATATTTGCGATCCCTCGGCCTACGTGTACGTCTCGATTTACGTATATGTCTTGTTCCTGTTCGCCTCAATATTTGTGCCATCTTAATTTGTGTGTCACATTGATTTGTGCGCTATCTTGATATTCGTGATTTCCTTGATCTACATATATGTCTCGATTTACGTGCATGTTGTCTTCTGTTCATCTCGATATTCGAGTCATCTCGATTCTCGTGCTCATCTCGAAATACGTACACATCTCGGTTTGCGTGTCTATATCGATCTGCGTGCCTCAGTTTCCGTGCCAGATCCCTGCACTACTTGTGGGACCCATACGGTATAGCCTTGTGCCATTCTTTGAGATTTTTGTTATTATTTTATTATTTAATTCTAATGATTATTTTGTGTGTGTTCTGAGGATCTCGTTGGACGTGCCACCTTGGATCGTGATCGCTGAAAACTTGCTTACCTAGCCGAGCACTCTAGGCAAGTACCCCTTGCTCATCGACGGCTCTTGCCCTCTCTCCTGGATTTATTGTATTTAATTAATTGTAATTGTAATTGTATAACTATAATTAGTGTAGCTTAGCAGTAGAACTGCCATGATGATACCTATGATAGCTTGGTTCGATACTGGTTTACGACCGTATCGGACAACTTGGACGGGTCATCCACACCTCCGAGGACACGAGCACGACTCACGAGTATGGATTGTCCCCATATGCCCCGTGTCCGACTCGCGGTCGGGTAACGGCTTGGCTAACTGTTTCTATGACCTTGCTTGTGGCTTGGATGTGACTGTGGGTCTTGGTGCGCCCTGCATGGCGATTCTTGTTGCATGTGTTGGCTTGGTGCCCAGTACGCATCGTAGTTCTGCTGGAGGCCGATACTTAGTGTTCTCGGCTATGGTTTGGTTTCCAGTACGTATGGTAGCGCTGCTGGAAGCTGAGACTTAGTGTTCTCAGCCTGCAATTCTGTGGCGGGTTGTGCCGAGTGGATTTTAGCCCCAATTTGCTGGGAGATCTCGTCCTGAATATAAAGAAGATTCTGTCAAAGTTTTCCAGAATTCCCGGTCAGAAATTTGGTTCAAAGAATTAGGCAGAACCATTCCTTTGGTTTGCTAATATAGACTCGTGCTTACTTGTTTTGGATATAGTGGCCTGATTCCAGTATTGCTAGGTAGACTCTTGACTAGATTAGTCGCCTAGTTCTTGACCTGTCTTGTCCGTCGGATAACGTAAGGAGCGCGGTTCCACCCGAAAGACGGTCTGCAACCCTGGTCCTTATTTGGTTTAAGGGTTGTGGATCTGCTCCAGAGCGGTTCACGCAATCCTTGCCATTTTTTCGGTGGCATTTAATTAATATATTCCTGTCCTCTAACCATTCATTCTAGGAGTTATCCTAGTCTAGCCAGCTAGGACTGATAGTTGTCCTATGTATCGAGATTTGTGATTTTGTATATATCTAAGGATTGAGTACTAGGGAGAGTATGATCTCGAGATATTGATTGATAGCCTCACGTGGACTCTTGGATAGTGTTGCTATTCCTTTTGAGGATGTTCTAATTCGATCGGACATGACTGTGGATTCTTGGATTTTGATGATCGCGAATATTTCGCAGAGCGAGGAGAATATCGAGGATATTATTATATGATTTTTACTCGACTTCCCAAGCGCCCAAAACCTGGTCGGTTTGCTATATCTTGGTGGTGGTGAGACTTATTTGCTGATAACTTATGATCATCGATTCAAAGGATTCTTGTGAGCCAGAGAGCCTGGCATTGTTTATAGTGATGAGCTTGGTATTTGGTGATTGTCTTTCTTGATGTGATATTCACTCCATCGTGGATGGAAGACTATTGGTAGATTGATCCGGTGGATAGACCGACTTGATAATTAGAGCTGTAGGCTCCCTTGTATACTTGATGGGATATTATAGTAGAGATTTCGACCATGTACTTGACCTGATATCCATGCCACGATGTGGGCAGATGACTTCTTGTGACTGACAGATTTTTCCTTGTCCCTGACATGACTACTTGTATCCGTGCTATAAGTCCAGCTTACCCTTGAGGTACTGGCCCTGACTTTGCACTGCGGTGCCCCTTGTCTACTGGCACTTTGAGGTGCTACTTCCATGATTATATGGCATTGCGATGCCATCCTGATATTCTAGCTATATTATATGATTACCTGCACGGGTACCTTGGTAGTTGGCTTTTAGTCTTAGCGTGGACATGATTGCTTGCTTGCTTGTTGCATAACACTAAGGATGGATCACAACTGGGACTATAGGTGCCGAGGTTGATTCTTACTTAGCGTTCTCATAGTGAGGTACGACATCGAGGAGGAAGATCGTGTGACCACAGCATGTGATTCCGGATAAATGTATGGTTAATCTAGGTAACTTAAACTGGTAGAACCATTGGGAGGGAACAGAATCCTGAGATCGTGCATTACTAGCCTTAAACCAGACATTAGTCATGACCTGCAGGCTGGCCGCCACAGATGTTGTTACCGTTCGCACTAGCGGACGGCTAGATCTGGCTACTACTTATGTACTATGTACTTCTCTTGCTCGCACGGTGGCCTTACGAAGGATCGGTACTTATCTTGTCTTACTATACTTGGCCCCGCTAGCCCTGCTGGAACGACACGATCTAAGGATTCCTATATTGCATTCTTAGGATAATCCAACCTCTATCTAGACAGCGGTAGACATTTGAGTGGCCGCTTATTCATATAAATTATTTGGCTTGTTGCTTGCTAAGTTGGCTGGCCCGTAATGCTGTCCCGGCGCGGGATTCCATTCCCTTGTTCTTGTTTGATATATGGGTGGATTACTATTATGCTGACAGTCTACGAGTTTCGGTTGGCGATACAGGTATTATTGGATGTTAGGGAGATTGTGATGTTTGGTGGTTATTTAGCTACATTAGTTGTGGATTGTTATCGTGCGTTGGTACCGCACGATTCTTACCCTCATTTACTGTTCATATATGTTGTGCTTTATATTTTATCCTGCTGGCTTTTCTTCGCCCGTCCTTGAGCCTTCCTTTCTGGTACTTGCTACGGTTGGCCTGACCAACCTTGGATTGTTCCCAGATTGCCAGTGACCGACCCTGTGGATCTTTCAGACTCGACTTGGAGGATGTGCTTCAGTTCCCGACCATGCTAGGAACTGTGGGAAGGTATACTCATCTACATTACTATTTTGTACTGTAGATTTCTTGATTATTATATGTGTATTTCCTGCTTTCCATATGATTCTCTCTTGCTTAGTATTTCATTATTATTGCCTGGGGATATGAGATCGGATTTAGGCCATAGAATGATTGCATGATAGGATACCCAGCAAGATTGACAGCCGTCATCATCGTATAATGTATTCGTACCTTATACGGTGTAGCTGGCCGACGTCCGTTCCCGTATTTCGATACTGGGGCGTGACACAATTACTCTCATCAAATGTAAAAGATTATTCATCACAAATACTATATTTTGTTAATTCAGTTTTGTTACGAGCATCATAATAAGTAACTGCTTAACTGTCTTTGTCTAACATACAATATGTCATTGCCATAACAACTTTCATAGTGTTTCCTTAAAGTGTCCATGCCATCATTTTGTTTTTATTTAAAAAATTTTCTACATTTCTTTCGTTGTGCACGTTTAGCTATTGATTTTTTGATCTTTTGGATCGTGCGTCCTTATTATCGGTGTTATATAATTTTTTATAATATTTTCATAAAATTGATTTTTTAGCCATACTTCTAACTTTAGGAGGTGATATTTGGGTCGATGGTACAAAATCAGGAATATGATTATTCTCAAACAAACTAGCATAGTAATTAACATTTTGTTCGGAACCACCTTCAAAAGGCTGGTTGGAACAAGTAGCATCCATATCTTAAAATTAATTTTTAGAAAAAAATATAAGAAAATAGATTTTTTAACAAAAAAGAAGAAGATAGAAATAGGAAGGAAATATCTCGAATCCAAAAAAAGAAAGAAAACTATATGTAATATTAAAAAATAAAAGAAATTGTTTTTCTAACAAAAAGAGAGACATAGAGAAAGGAAAGAAAAATCCTGAATTCAAAAGAAAGATAAAAAAAGAAGCATCCGAGAAATTTTGCACAAGCTGAATCCTCAAGAACACTGCACTTTAGACTCTAGAAGGTTGCACTCCAATATCCAGAAAGTTATTATTTCAATCTTCAGAAATTGATTTGCTTCTAAATATTTTAAGAGGGATGGAAATTTATTGCGATTTAATTTGATGATTTATGTCCTATAGATAGAATGTTTTAATACCCTCAAAATATAGTTATTATAAGGGTATGACCAAAATATCCCTAAAACAGCCATAAAATATCTACTATATTTTTTGGTAAAACTGGGTCTAGACCGGGACTGAATCGGGTCAGTGGACCGAACAGGTCCGGCCCGGGTCAAACGGGCTATGCATGCTTAACCAGTTCGGACCGGTGTTGGAATCTGACCAGATCAGACAGGACTGTTGGACCATAAATCATGATCCAGCCCGGATCTATTATATTAGTGGGCCGAACGAGACTGGTTCGTTGACCATATTCGAGTCGGCCCAAACCAATGTTAACCAGCCCGAGTTGCGGGCCACTGGCCGATTATACACCTTGGAAAGTAATTATGGATACATGTGTTGGTGCTTTCTTTACATGGAGAGAGCTTGCTCTCAACATGCCTTGTAAAATTATAGTCCGACATCGGAAATGCACCATGAGTTATCTCAACATATATACTTAGTTGTGTTGTTGAGAGATGCACATGGGGTGGTGACCCTAAGGAGGGAACCATGTGGGTGATTTTACTAGGAGGTAAGAATAAGGCTCCAAGGATTAAGCATTAATGCTTTTGTCATTCTCTTGGATTAATTCCATTTGGAGCTAAGCCCCAACGGGGCTTAGCGACTCGGACTCGGACTCGGACTCGGGCTCATGGGCTCAATGAGGCGTAATGTGGCATTTTGTTGGCACACTTTGCACTTAGCACATCAGCAGTCATGCAGCCATGCGGCCATGCGGTCATACGATCATGCGATCATGCGATCATGCGACCATGCGGCCCATACGGCTTATGCGGCTCATGCGACCATGCGGCTCATGCGGCTCATGCGGCCCATGCGGCCATGCGGCTCATGCGGCCATGCGGTCTATGCGGTCCATACGGTCATACGATCATGCGACCATGCGGCCCATGCGGCTCATGCGGCTCATGCGGCCATGCGGCTCATGCGGCTCATACGGCCCATGCGGTCCATGCGGCCATGCGGCTCATGCGGCTCATGTGGTCCATACGGCCCAAGCGGTCCATGCGGCCAGGCTGCTGCTGCTGCCGCATGGAGGGCTACGCTGACTGTGCAGATTACAAATCAGTTATGGAAAGGATGAATCAATGCGATTAATTCAGATCCTATCTTGGTGGGATTTGAATTAATTTCGTTTCTATCTTTGTGGGATTTGAATTAATTCAGATCCTATCTTTGTGGGATTAGAATTAATTTGTTGTTATCTTTTTGTAATTTGATTCAATTTTTCTATAACTGAAGAGGCGGCTAGGATTTCCACCATCTCTCTATATATACTCTCTTCTGGCCTCCTTTGTGGCTACCACGAAAATACAAGTCAAAAAATGAGAAAGAGAGAGAGAGAGCTGCTGCCGCCATTGCAAGTCCATCCGAGGAGTCAGAACAGAGGTGACTTCGACTTCCACAAGTTCTTCAACTTGCTGGTTCCTGGAAGCAGATCGTGTGGGGCGAATCTTGCTTTGAGCAACGGTGTTTTGACACCCCAGCAACTGTTCTTCATCTAATCTTTCTCCAGATTATTGTAACTCGTTCTGTCCCAATTGCAACACGTTTGCAAGAAAGAACGAGAGATCTTCTCTTCTCTATTTCCCTCATTCAGATTGTAATTTGGCTATTTGTTTTATTGTACCATCGTAGATCTTGAGTTTGATCACTGCAAAGTTTTTGTGTGACATCTCAGATCTCGATTGCATCAGTTTTTCCATCTTTGATCAAGCCCCGGGAATAACAATCTCAAAGCAAGATCCGTGTTGTAGCCTCCCTTCCCGAATTTTTTTTGAAATATTTTTATTTTTATTTATTGGATTTAAATGGGGATTTTAGAATTTTGTAAATATTTATTTAGTTAATTATTACGGTAGATGATTTTAGCCATGATTGAGTTTTGAAGTACTAGACAACTAGGATTTGTGGCACGGGAGATGTAGCAGTGTGCCTTGACTAGTGTACTAGCCATGTCCGAGGAAACCTAGCCATAGGGATGTCCTAACTAGGAAAACCAGGCTAAGTTGTAACATGACCTATAAATAATCTAATTATTTAGTTATTATTATATTATTGACTTGTAAGAAATTCGCTTGTGTCGACTAGTCCGGACTGGACCCCAACCGAGCCCAAGCCCGTATAGGCTTATAGTGAGTCCTAAGACGTCTATGACGATATATGTTGAGTGTGTACTTATACTTTGTTTTAGTAGCTAATAAATATTTTCCTAGAATAAATGTTATATATATATATATATATTATATCAATATTCAATATTTGGATTTAATATTTATTCTTGGAAATATAATAATTACTTCCTTTACATTCTCCTTGTGCATTTTAGGGTAGTTGAACTATATAAATGTGTATAAATAGATTTATGGTACATACTTAATAATTGAATATATGTTTTATTATTATAGGAAAGGCTAGTAAGATATGTTTATCTCATATATGTATTATGAGTATAGGCCCATGTGTATAAAATATTTTACACTACCTTATAGTAATACTTGGTTATTATTCAGATTTTTGAGCTATTCTTGAGGTCATATGTGTGCATATCTATATATATATATATATATATATATATATATATATATATATATATATATATATAGATAGGAAATATAGGAAAGCAATAGAACCAATAAAACAAATAGGAAGCTAACATCAACCCAGCCAAATAACGAGCCCATAGGGCCCAACCCGAGCCCACAGATAAATCAGTCACCCATCAAATACCAGTCCAACCCAGGCCAGAGAGAAGCCCGTCCCAGCAAAGCCAATGGCCAACCGACCCCAAGCCCTTTAAAACCAAACCGAAGCAATCCCGAGCGGACCTGTGTCTGCTGCGTATTCATACGCGAGCGAAACAAGAGGGAGAGAATCCTCTCGAAACCCTAACCATCACGTCGACAACCCACGTGCGCCACCCTCAAGGCTGGACGACCCGCCCTAGCCGCTCGTCGCCGTCGCCACGACCGCCAGACGGCAAGGCCGTCGGCCACAGGGGCGCGAACAAGATAGCACCCTATGCGACAGGTACGATTTCACAGTTTTATTTCTTCGCGTACAAGCGATGATTTTCGATTTCGTAAAATCGTATGGATAGCCCACATAACCCTCTGTCCATCCCTTCAACTAGAATAGTTTGGTTTGCCTTAGATAAATTATAGAAATTTCCGAAACTTCGGGAAAAACCAGCGAGGAACAGAGTATCAAAACTGTTCTGGACCCCCGACTTGGAGGCCGTTTTTACATCAAACCGTGCGCCGTCTCGAGAAGTTACCAACATGGAACTTAATAACAACATATACATGAGTAAAACCTTTCTTTTACTTTGTTTTTATTTGCTGTGATGTAAAAGTTATCGACCCGACAACATGAGAGAAAATCTGATTTCAAAACTTGAAAAATTGATCCACACGACGTGCGTCACGCCAATCCGGACGACGTGGTCGCGTACCGAAAGGATCGAAAGCTGCGTAACGACTTTGTGGTCGTGTGGGCTTTGACGGAATTCAAATTGGTTGCGTGTGCGCGACGAATTTGATGCATATCCGTCGAAATCCACCGTATCATGTACGTTGCAAATTTCTCAATTACTTTGTGCACATTCGTCAGATCGAAACGAAACTTGCGCCAGCAGAACCGTATCATTTTTCTGGTCCTGTATGCCAAGTTTGGTCCAATTCTGAGTCCGTTGATAAAATCATCGTTTTGTGGGCCCCACGGTCCCACTCAACGGGCGATTTTGTGCACGGCCCGCCGGAATCAAACTTTGGACATACGGTTGGGTTCATATCGGAAAACTGGATCCATAGACATGTAGTTTGACGACTTTAGAGACCATTGACTCTAGCACGCTTTTCGGTGCAAAGCGGGTCCAACGGTGGACATCATTTTTGCCCGAAATTACCGTTTTGCCCCTGTGTCCAGAATTGGACTTAAGGACAGGCAATCCTATCTAATTTGACTATTCTGAGATCATTGGTATTGTCTATTTCAGCATCCGGGGACTGTTGTACGGGTTTTGACTAATGTGGCATATTGAGTGATTTGGATCATCGGTTTCACCAGCACAGGACCACAGGCGAGTACAGTTTATTGTCTGCATTTCGATATTGATCTTTACTATATTTCATTGATTAGTCATTGGTTATGTGATTTTTATACTCTATTATAAATTATTGAGTCGGGAATGAGAAGTACCAAGGATGTGTGATCCGACCGTAGACATTGTAGATCTCGTAGACATTGTTTATTTTTATGCAGTAGACCTCGTAGACATTGTTTATTTTCATGTAGTAGACCTCGTAGACATTGTTTATTTTTCATGCAGTAGACCTCGTAGACATTGTTTATTTTCTACAAGTAGACCTCGTAAAGTAGACCTCGTAAAGTAGACCTCGTAGACCGTGCGGTGTAGCACCCCAGACCGATCACATGTCAACGGTACTTCTAATGGTAGAAAGTATATTGGTCTATTTATTACTATTAATTTTCTTACGGCTTTACTGTTATTTTCAAAACTCATGATTGATGTCTAACCTTTGTTTTATAGTCATTTTCTTTATTAAAATTGCATTCAGTGGATTGTGCTCGTTCCATTCCTGACTGGAAACCAACATTTTCAGGTTAGCCGTGGATTCACTTAGCTTGGGAGTGACGGGTGTACTTGCAGACAAAAGCCTAGAGACTAGTGAGATAGATGAGTTGTAGTCATTCCAGTATTTGTACAAGTTTATATTTTTCTGTAAATGTAAATCTTGTGAACATTGTAAGTTAAATTAATTTTGTGAATGAGCATCTTTGTGATTATGATCTTCATGGCCGTGACAGCGTACTACCGCCGACACTGCGGCGTAGGCTGGCTTGGACACATCTCGTATCCGTTTAAAAAAAAAAAACGGGTGCGGGTCGTGACAAGTTTTTGTGGTGGCCCATACAGGTCTGTCTTCGCAAATCATGCGAACTCGTGATAGTACCCAAGTTAGTTGTACTATTGCGAGCCTGCGGCTAGAAATGCTCATTCACGAATTAGAAATTAATTTAATTTACGAGAATGACTAGGACTGGGAGTCCCTTATACAAATTTACCGATGGGTAGTCGAGGCCATGCAATATAGATAAGGAGTTATTCATTTTGATAGTTTATCAGATCCCCATAGGTACATTATCATCTCTTGATATGACGATGTAATCTAATTTGGATAGATTATTCCCTTGGTAAGGCAGGGCTTCATAGAATTAATGATCTAGCCCGGATAGATTATTCAATTCATTCTCTTGCCTCTTACATATCATCCTCATATCTTAGTCGAACTGCCTATTTAGTTTCTATTTGTCCTCGGAATTAATATTTTGTATAAGTTCTGATTTTGTTATCCATATACGGACTTCGAGTTAGTTTCGATTCAAGTTTGTCCCTCACAGGCTTGAATGCACATGGAAGAGTTAGAATGTTTGTATTTCTTTTGTCCTCAGTTATTTTCCCCTGTGCAATCCTTTATCTTAAGGGTTGTGACTGATAGGACAAATGCTTACGCTTTATTTCATAGGCAATTTGTTTGAATCTCTAGGAGCTCATGGGTTTTTACGGATGTAGTTAAAAGAATATTAGTTGACTCATGATGGCAGGACAGCAGCGCACTGTCGCCATTTATTTAAATTATAGAAACCATAGATTCACTGCAGCTAGCAGCGCACTGGCGAGACACGACCCCTAGAATTGAAATTAGTCTAAGAAAATATAGGTTATAGAATATTTCTAAAACTATGGCCAGAGGTCCTCTTTGAACGTAGTTACCCTTGTGCCAGGTCGAGTATCTGATAGGATATCACATCTGAGCCACAGAACCAAGGGTTTACCATCGTACGAGTATACGGGCGAGGCGTAATCATCGGTGAAATTATTTCAGACGTGATTACAAGTTTGGGATACCATAGAGAATAGGACAATGCCATGCATGTCCCATAAGATCCAAAGCCAATATTAGTGGAAGTTCTGTAAGTTGAGTAGCATGTCTCCCAACCTAGCATTATGTGGTCCTTGTGATCTATTGATGAGGTAATTGACCGACACTAATAAGTTACCAAGAATATAGAATCTAGAGTTCCATAACCCATTAGTTGACCAAGACCTTATGGAAAGGAAGATTTTTATAAAGATTGTATAAGCAAAGACACCAGGTAAGTTTTGTTTCTCTCAAACTCGAACTACTTGTAACTCCTTTTCAAAATCTCGCATACTTGTATTTTGACTATCTTGACCAATGCTGCTATTACAGCCTAGTTTTGCAAGCTCACTCTGTTCTCGAGCTTGATTCGAGGCATATGTTTAGTGGGGACGCCTGCTAACTTATTGTCTAATCAGAATTAGTGTATTATGGTCTGATCAACCATGATGCATTTGGTTCGCTCTTCGCTTAATTTTACTATGTGGATGGAGATATATAGGTATCTAGGATCTCATCCGCGACTATTTTTGACAATTCCTCTTGAATTATACGTTCGCCCTTAAATCACGTGATTGTATTCAGTAACATCTTTCTTGAATTCTTTATTATTTTTGTCTTTCACTGGTTCGGAAAGGCAGAAGCTCGTAATTGGTAGAGAGATACCGCATATCCCCATGGCTATGGTAGCAGTATATACAAGTGTAGCTACCATCGGCTAGTCATATGACTGAGTTACTCGTTCTCTTCTCGACCCTCAAACTACTATTGAGACCTTCTAGCCATTCGAATTTGTGAATGATTAGGTTTTACCCTTAGTCGAAATACCTACATAGGAGACTACCTATTCTTTAGAGACCAAAGGTTGCGAGTCTCTAATTATTTGCTGGAAGCTTGTCTTAACTAGTAACCCTTAAGCCTTGAACCAACCCTTCCTCGACCGAAGACACAGTTAGACCTGAGATGAGTGGACAATAGAGTAATCATTTATCGTGACACTCATCCCAAGATTGGTTTCCAACAAATATTGCTCTAGTTATGTAAGTTATATTATTAAGACCTAACTAGTATTGGAACATCACAGTCACTAGCTTAGCAGATACCATAGCTTAAATACCCTGTCATCTTATGACCTACCAGTTGTCAACAACAATACATGGTCACTACAATTCTTGTGACAATAGTATGGCAGGTTGACACCAATAGAGATTCACCAACTCAGTTGATAGAATTCTCTTCATGCGAGGTGCCTTAGAGTTGGTTACCCCGTCGATAACCCTTGTATACTATGGACAAGTAGAACATTCTATTTTATCAATCACGTGTCATTGTACACCCTCGTTTTTCAATTATGGAGGAACGATTCTTGAATTGACTTATATCTACCAAATTCCGAATGTCGTGCCTTATTTTTTTATTAACAAGAGTCGAGGTACAATACCCAGACTTTTGGAATTCTTCTAGCCTCATTATTCCTAGAACCCTGTCCCGGCTTCAAAGGTGGGTAGACCGTAAGCCCTAAAATTTTAGGATATACGAGGATTACCGATTAATTAGAAAATTTTTCCACTAGGATGATAATTAGAGCCCCATGGACTCCCACTTTCTATTTAGATCATATGTGTCCCCGGCCGTGCCATTAATATTCAGAGCACGAGGCCAGTTGTTACCTTCCAAATTTTTTTTTTTCATATGCAAAATCTAGACGAGTCCACCTTCATCTAGGTATATCTTGTCCCACTCAAATACGTCCCCTTGTACTCTATTTTCATGGTACGACATTCAGGACAAAAGGACTAGGTATAATCCTTACCATAATACCGTATACTTCTCGATTTCCATTAGAGCCTCAATCTTGACTCAAATCTTCCGACCCAATATATGGTTGTGGTCTACTCGAAGTCCACTACGCACATGTCACTAGTGTACCATTTAATTGTGTCTCCTCGTGCTACTTAAAACACGAGAGTCACGGAAGGCGTATCTTGGGTTTTAGGAACCTAGCTAAATAACCCGGCTGGCAACTAGCTCAACCACTTGGGTGAAAACCTATTTTAGGTTACCCTAGCCTAGTAGAAATAGTTTTATCATGGGGACCTTGTCCAGTCCATATAGATTGAAATATAAGGTTCATCCAACCAGTGATTGAAGTCCAATTAGAGAAGCCCATTAAGAACCATTAAATTCCATCCTTGCATACCACCATATTTGGACTTTAAAAATCGGACTACTTGAAATAGGTCCCTATACCTATTGTGTAGTCTCTACCTCTTAGAATGCAGAGTCATTCGTAAACCCTTGTTCCATCTACCTAGAAGTCGCGAAACGATCTTGTATTGCATCTTGTCCCTTGCACGTGTGTTTAAATAACCACGAGAAAGATCCCAATCTTGATTTCTCAATTCCGTTCCAATATGGAACCTTGTTTGAATTAGAATTTCGATAACAGAACTTTTGCATTGCACGGACTGCAAGCCTCTCTATGAAACGAAGGGTCTCTTCGATGTTAGCCAGTGATTGGAACGGAATAGCTCCAATCTAGCTAATAAGTCAATGGTTCATAAGCTCCATTTTATCGGTATCATTTGATATATCCTCTACCGCTCTTGAAATTTCGTGCTTGTTCACAGTTATTCTTCCTCGTCTTTTCGTACCATTGACTCTCGTCCTTCCTATTTTGGGGGTCGATAACCGTGTTGTTTAGATTTTAGTAAAAGTTATAGTATAAGTTAGTTGATATTTGAATTTTGGATTGCTTGATAAATATGCGAGGATTATAGATACCATAAGCGATAGATATCTATTGGTAGCAAGGTTAGCAAGTAGTTGGAGGATTGTAAAGTTTTAGTGACGTAGCTTTACGGGAGTAGTGTGTTCAAAGGTGGGTGAAAGTCCTCAGAGTTTCATAGTTACAGAATGACTAAGAGGGGATATAAAATATTTTTGAGGAATTAAATTTGAGGAGATTAAGGGAATACTAGACTTTGAATTTTAAGAAATAGTTATGAATTTGAATTTCGAGGACGAAATTATTTTTAAGGTGGGTAGATTTGTAGCCTCCCTTCCCGAAATTTTTTTGAAATATTTTTATTTTTATTTATTGGATTTAAATGGGGATTTTAGAATTTTGTAAATATTTATTTAGTTAATTATTACGGTAGATGATTTTAGCCATGATTGAGTTTTGAAGTACTAGACAACTAGGATTTGTGGCACGGGAGATGTAGCAGTGTGCCTTGACTAGTGTACTAGCCATGTCCGAGGAAACCTAGCCATAAGGATGTCCTAACTAGGAAAACCAGGCTAAGTTGTAACATGACCTATAAATAATCTAATTATTTAGTTATTATTATATTATTGACTTGTAAGAAATTCGCTTGTGTCGACTAGTCCGGACTGGGCCTCAACCGAGCCCAAGCCCGTGTAGGCTTATAGTGAGTCCTAAGACGTCTATGACGATATACGTTGAGTGTGTACTTATACTTTGTTTTAGTAGCTAATAAATATTTTCCTAGAATAAATGTTATATATATATATATTATATCAATATTCAATATTTTGATTTAATATTTATTCTTGGAAATATAATAATTACTTCCTTTACATTCTCCTTGTGCATTTTAGGGTAGTTGAACTATATAAATGTGTATAAATAGATTTATGGTACATACTTAATAATTGAATATATGTTTTATTATTATAGGAAAGGCTAGTAAGATATGTTTATCTCATATATGTATTATGAGTATAGGCCCATGTGTATAAAACATTTTACACTACCTTATAGTAATACTTGGTTATTATTCAGATTTTTGAGCTATTCTTGAGGTCATATGTGTGCATATCTATATATATATATATATATATATATATATATATATATATATATATATATATATATATATATAGGAAATATAGGAAAGCAATAGAACCAATAAAACAAATAGGAAGCTAATATCAACCCAGCCAAATAACGAGCCCATAGGGCCCAACCCGAGCCCACAGATAAATCAGTCACCCATCAAATACCAGTCCAACCCAGGCCAGAGAGAAGCCCGTCCCAGCAAAGCCAATGGCCAACCGACCCCAAGCCCTTTAAAACCAAACCGAAGCAATCCCGAGCGGACCTGTGTCTGCTGCGTATTCATACGCGAGCGAAACAAGAGGGAGAGAATCCTCTCGAAACCCTAACCATCGCGTCGACAACCCACGTGCGCCACCCTCGAGGCTGGACGACCCGCCCTAGCCGCTCGTCGCCGTCGCCACGACCGCCGGACGGCAAGGCCGTCGGCCACAGGGGCGCGAACAAGATAGCACCCTATGCGACAGGTACGATTTCACAGTTTTATTTCTTCGCGTACAAGCGATGATTTTCGATTTCATAAAATCGTATGGATAGCCCACATAACCCTCTGTCCATCCCTTCAACTAGAATAGTTTGGTTTGCCTTAGATAAATTATAGAAATTTCCGAAACTTCGGGAAAAACCAGCGAGGAACAGAGTATCAAAACTGTTCTGGACCCCCGACTTGGAGGCCGTTTTTACATCAAACCGTGCACCGTCTCGAGAAGTTACCAACATGGAACTTAATAACAACATATACATGAGTAAAACCTTTCTTTTACTTTGTTTTTATTTGCTGTGATGTAAAAGTTATCGACCCGACAACAAGAGAGAAAATCTGATTTCAAAACTTGAAAAATTGATCCACACGACGTGCGTCATGCCAATCCGGACGACGTGGTCGCGTACCGAAAGGATCAAAAACTGCGTAACGACTTTGTGGTCGTGTGGGCTTTGACGGAATTCAAATTGGTTGCGTGTGCGCGACGAATTTGATGCGTATCCGTAGAAATCCACCGTATCGTGTACGTTGCAAATTTCTCAATTACTTTGTGCACATTCGTCAGATCAAGACGAAACTTGCGCCAACAGAACCGTATCGTTTTTCTGGTCCTGTATGCCAAGTTTGGTCCAATTCTGAGTCCGTTGATAAAATCATCGTTTTGCGGGCCTCACGGTCCCACTCAACGGGCGATTTTGTGCACGGCCCGCCGGAATCAAACTTTGGACATACGGTTGGGTTCGTATCGGAAAACTGGATCCGTAGACATGTAGTTTGACGACTTTAGAGACTATTGACTCTGGCACGCTTTTCGGTGCAAAGCGGGTCCAACGGCGGACATCATTTTTGCCCGAAATTACCGTTTTGCCCCTGTGTCCAGAATTGGACTTAAGGACAGGCAATCCTAGCTAATTTGACTATTCTAAGATCATTGGTATTGTCTATTTCAGCATCCGGGGACTGTTGTACGGGTTTTGACTAATGTGGCATATTGAGTGATTTGGATCATCGGTTTCACCAGCACAGGACCACAGGCGAGTACAGTTTATTGTCTGCATTTCGATATTGATCTTTACTATATTTCATTGATTAGTCATTGGTTATGTGATTTTTATACTCTATTATAAATTATTGAGTCGAGAATGAGAAGTACCAAGGATGTGTGATCCGACCGTAGACATTGTAGATCTCGTAGACATTGTTTATTTTTATGCAGTAGACCTCGTAGACATTGTTTATTTTCATGCAGTAGACCTCGTAGACATTATTTATTTTTCATGCAGTAGACCTCGTAGACATTATTTATTTTCTGCAAGTAGACCTCGTAAAGTAGACCTCGTAAAGTAGACCTCGTAGACCGTGTGGTGTAGCACCTCAGACCGATCACATGTTAACGGTACTTCTAATGGTGGAAAGTATATTGGTCTATTTATTACTATTAATTTTCTTACGGCTTTACTGTTATTTTCAAAACTCATGATTGATGTCTAACCTTTGTTTTATAGTCATTTTCTTTATTGAAATTGCATTCAGTGGATTGTGCTCGTTCCATTCCTGACTGGAAACCAACATTTTCAGGTTAGCCGTGGATTCACTTAGCTTGGGAGTGACGGGTGTACTTGCAGACAAAAGCCTAGAGACTAGTGAGATAGATGAGTTGTAGTCATTCCAGTATTTGTACAAGTTTATATTTTTCTGCAAATGTAAATCTTGTGAACATTGTAAGTTAAATTAATTTTGTGAATGAGCATCTTTGTGATTATGATCTTCATGGCCGTGATAGCGTACTACCGCCGACACTGCGGCGTAGGCTGGCTTGGACACATCTCGTATCCGTTTAAAAAAAAAAAAAAAAAAGGGTGCGGGTCGTGACACGTGTAGATGGAAAACATTAATGCTTCGCTCCTCCAATCGGACTTCTGCAAGTTGGAAATGTTCGATGGAGAGCATTATCAAGTCCGGAAGAGAAAGGTGTACCTAACTCTTCAACTGAAAGACGTTGATCATGTTCTGTTGGAGGAAGAACCCTCTGTTCCAGATACTGGATCTACTGTCTCTATCAACGCGGCTACCAAACTCCAGGCCAAATAGAGAAGGGAAAATAGCATCTGCAGGCTTCTCATCCTGAATGCTATGGAGGACTCCCTAGCAGAATCCTACTCAAAGAAGGAACTTGCCAGAGACATATGGGAGTCTGTAGAAAATCTGTATGAAGAAGACAAGAACAGGAGCAAAATGTTTGTGGTTGAAAAATATCACAAATTGCTCTTTGAGGACGAAAAGTCCATGTTGCCACAGGTGAAGGAATTTCTGAAGCTGCGTCAGAAACTGGAAGACGAAAAGATTCTCCTTTCCGATAAGTTTGTCGTCGGAGGGATCGTCTCAAAACTTCTTGCTGGATGGAGTACCTTCTATGTAAGGATGCACAGGAAGAAGCTAGATATTAGCTTGGGAGATCTACTTCAAGAGATCCATGTTGAGGACGAGATGCGTTCCCAACAGAAGGTGGACACTCTGTCCAAACAGTTGGCTAAAGCCAATCTTGTGCAGACGAGAGATCCCAAGGGGAAGCAGACGGCTTCTCATCCCAAGAAGAAGGACTTCACTAATCTGAAAGTGAAGGGTCATTCTTTCAAGCAACAGAAGACTAAGTCCCACGTAACTTATTATAATTGTGGCAAGAAAGGCCACTACAAGAGTGAATGCAGATATAAGCCTAAACAATCAGAGAAAGGTGAGCCTAATAAGGTTTCATTGGTTTCTAACATTGTTGCTATGATCGGACAGGTCACAACTGTGGGGGTTGACTCTGACTGGTGGATAGACACTGGTACGACTTGCCATGTCTGTTCTGGCAAGGAATGGTTCATCACGTACCAGCCGATATCTGAGAAGGTTGTCATGGCGAACCAGGCCCAAGCTGAAGTTCTGGGGATCGGGATCGTGTAACTGAAACTCACTTCTGGGAACACTCTGACGCTTTAAGGTATGAAGCATGTTCCGGCGATTGCCAAGAACCTGATCTCTAGGAGCCTACTCTGCAACGCAGGCTTGAGGATGGACATCAATGATGGTCAGATGGTGATGTCCAAGAAAGGAACATAGTTTGGAAAGGCTTATCAAACCGAAGGAATGTTTAAAATTCAGCTTGTCAACCAGTTTGATGACATTAATGCAGTTGTATTTTCTGATTATTCTCTTGAGTTGTGGCATAATAGACTAGGACATGTTCATTGTAAAAGAATTAACAAAATGTCTAGTCTAAGACTTATCTCCAAATGTGGGGGTAAGGTGGAGAAGTGTGAAGTGTGTGCTCAGACAAAGATCACAAGAAAACCCTTTCATCGGGTCAATCGAAGCACAGATCTTCTGGAGTTGGTGCACTCCGATATCTGTGACTTCAAATATTTTTCCACAAAGGCCGGGATAAAGTATTTTATAACCTTCATCGACGACTTCTCAAAATACGTGTTCGTCTACTTGCTCAAGTCTAAAGATGAAGCTTTCGAGAAGTTCAGAGAGTTCAGGGCCGAAGCTGAACGGCAGACTGGACAACAACTCAAGAAGTTGAGAAGTGATCGAGATGGGGAGTACAGGTATCATGAATTCGTATCATTCTGCAAAGAACATGGAATCATATGCGAGACTACTGCTCCATATTCTCCTCAATCCAACGGAGTAGCAGAGAGGAAGAACCGAACATTAACAAAAATGATGAATTCTATGCTGCTTACTGCAGGTCTTCCAAAATGCTACTGGGAAGAAACTGCATTAACGGCCACTTTTATTCTGAATAGAGTGCCATATGCAACTTCGGACGTAACTCCTCATGAACTCTGGTTCAAAGTCAGACCAAACTTGAATGTCATTCGAGTGTGGGGGTGTCTGGCATATGTGAAGCTCCCAGATCTGAAGATTCAGAAGCTAGGGACAAGGACTACGAAGGCGATCTTCCTGGGGTATGCCGAGAAGAGTGATGCTAGAAGATTTTTTGATATTGAGTCAAATCATATCATCGATTCTCGCGATGCTGAATACTTTGAAGACAAGTTTGCAAAAGACAAAAACATTGTTCTTTCAGACATTCCGAAAAATGATGTAGGTGCAAATGAGACTGAAATCTCATATGGGCCAGTAGTCCAAGAAAAAGCTATTGTTGATAAAATAACTCTTGTACCAGAACTCACAGAGCCGTCAGCTAAGTGAGCGAGGAGACCGAAAGACTTCGGAGATGACTTTGTCACCTATTATGTGAAAGCAGATCCGCTTACCTATGATAAGACGATGAAGACCAGAGATGCTATCTTCTGGAAGGAGGCAGTGAATGACGAGTTTGACTCTATCACCTCCAATAACACATGGGTGTTGGTAGATCTACCTGAAGGAGAAAAGCCCATCGGATGTAAATGGATCTTCAAGAAGAAGATGAAGGCAGATGGAACTATTGACAAGTTCAAGGCCAGGCTGGTAGCCAAGGGATTTTCTCAGAAACAGGGGATAGACTACTTTGACACGTACGCTCCAGTTGCTCGGATGACCACCATCAGGATGTTATTCGCTCTAGCAACTGTACATAAGTTGGTGACACATCAGATGGATGTAAAGACAGCATTCCTGAATGGGGAGCTGACCGAAGAGATTTACATGCAACAGGCAGATGGATTTGTCGTCAAAGGTCTTGAAGACAAAGTCTGCAAGTTGGTAAAATTACTGTATGGTTTGAAGCAAGCTCCCAAGATGTGGCATGAGAAGTTTGACAAAGTTATTAGGTCAAACGGCTACAGAGTCAGCGAGACGGACAAATGTGTTTACACAAAGTTCGCTGATGGAAGAGGAGTCATCATTTGTCTGTACGTGGACGACATGCTAATCCTAGGTACGGATATAGGCTGTGTCACAGAGACAAAGAAGTTCCTCTCAACCAAGTTCAGTATGAAGGACTTGGGGGATGCAGATGTCATCTTGGGCATAAAGATCATCCGGACAGACACTGGAGTAGCGCTGTCACAATCTCACTACATTGAGAAGATGCTCACGCGCTATGGGTATAAGGATCTTCCAGGGATCGATACGCCATACAGGTGTGATCAGAAGCTGAAGCCAAATTCAAAGGAAAGCGTCAGACAGCTGGAGTATTCTAGCGTTATCGGAAGTTTGATGTACGCAACCACTGCCACAAGGCCTGACATAGCTTTTGCCGTGGGAATGCTGAGTCGGTTCACAAGCAACCCAGGAGTTGAGCACTGGAAAGCTGTGAAGCGGGTGATGAGATATCTCAAGAAAACTCAGACATATGTACTGCACTACAACGGGTATCCTACAGTAGTGGAAGGCTTCAGTGATGCTAGCTGGTGTTCAGAGGTGGAAAGCGAGAGATCCACAGGTGTATATATTTCTTTCTTGGATGGAGCTGCTATATCGTGGAAGTCGAAGAAGCAGACTATACTGTCACCCCCATTTCCTGTATTACGTATTTATGCTCGTATTTAATTTTTGGCACGTATTTTTATTTTCTCGACTTGCGGATTTTGGTTTCTCGTAAATAGATTTTGGACCATGGCTTGATTTTATTTTTGTGGAGTTGGTTTGATTTGGTTTGGTTCATCATGAGTGGAACACCTTAGCCTATTCTCCACCTCCATTCCATCACAACCACCCTCATTATATCTCCACCAAACTTTCTCTCTCCTCTTTACTCTCCATTAATTTTCTTCTTCTTCCTTCTTCCACACAACTCCCCAACCCATTAGGCAAGTGCACCTTGCCCTCAAATAAGCACCACTTTTTATTTGTCCATTAGCTAGATTAGGCCATAGAGAACAACTTTAGAACTTGACATTTTGTGATTTGGAGTTTCCTTTGTTCTAGATCTAGGTTTTTACTATTTTTGGATTTACATGGTTTTGATCTATTTAAATTTAATTTTTGTATGTTTTGATGCTTCCATGTGGAAGAGAATTCGATTTTACTCAAGTTAGAACTTTGAAAATCTAGATTTGGTTTTAATTTGGCTAAGTTATAAAGAATTGAAGTTCTTGGTATTCTTGGACTTGCTCTCGGCCAGGAAGAACAGCCCTCTGCCTTACGCTTTTTAGCGCATGGCCGATTGCGCACCCCCGGCCTGTGCTCCTTAGCGCATGGCCGATTGCATAATCACTTGGCCAGTGCTTTGCGCTGCGCTGGATTGCGCTGGCGCAAGCTAGCCATGCGCAAGCCAGCCATGCGCAAAGTAACCCCTGCGCAATCGACCATTGCGCAATCCACCCCTGCACAATCCTCCTGTACGCAATCCATCTGCTGCGCCATCCACTCCTGCGCAGTTGGTACCCTGCGCAGCTCACTCCTGCGCAGTTGGTACCCTGCGCAGCTCACCCTGCGCAGTTGGCCTCCTGGCGCACTTGACTCCTGCGCAATCCAACCCCCTGACCCCTTGCGCAAACCATTGGCTCTTGGAGATTAGGTTTTATTTTCTTTAAGCCTGGCTCTTCTATAGTCCTATATATATTGATATTGTATTAGATATTTTACGCCCATTTTATATCCTTACGCCTTTTGTCATGAACTTGATTTTACTTAATATGTTTGGAATGTCTATTGTACATGGCATAGTATGACAAGGACCTAGCATAACACGACAGTGACCCGTAGTGGTGCACTCCTGACATGACCAACCTGACATGACAGTGACCCGTAGTGGTGCACTCCTAACAAGCACCATGACATGATTTATCTTGATAACTTGATAGTGGCCCGTGGCGGCGCACTCCTGACTTGACTTGACTTGTAACTTGTAATTAACTCGTATAATCAACTTGACACCGTGGGTGTTCCTGCTTGCTTGTTTGTGCAATCTACTTGTCTTGTCTTGTATCATGTCTAGGACGCGACTTCCTGGGTACCACGGCCAGGGACGCGCGCTAAATTGGATTAGGCTAATTATTAGATCAAACTAGAACATGGAGAATTCCCAGTCACAGGCAATCTCGTTATCTGGGCGCTTTACTGGACTTGTAGCTTGCCGACGAGTAGAGCACATTTCCAGCACACTGTCATGTGTTGCACCCTCTAAGTCACCTAAGGGTACATTTGTCTCCCGGACAATGTACCCACCTATAACTCTCAACCCGTGGAAGGATAACTGGATAGTCTGCAGGGCTTGGGACTGAAAATTCTCACTTGCATCTTGTTAGTAATTAGGCTTGTGATAACCCTAGTTAGTTAAAGTAGTAAGCCGTAGTACTTGCCTGGCCGATTGTGAATGAATGGTGTCCAGCTCTGTCTAAGTCTTGTCTAGCCCCTGCACCTGGAACTCTTGATCTTGATTGCTTTACTTATTTCTAACGATAAATGGGTAGAGACAGTGAGCTATTCAGGCGAAGGGGTACAATCCCGGTCCTTGTTTGGTTTAAGGATTGTAACCTGGCTCCCGGAATGGTTCCACGTCCCTAGTTGTTTATCGCCCTGTGTACCTTACTACTTGTACTTTCTTTTATTCTTTATATTCTGAGATGCTGGCTTTTGTTCTTATTTATGGCCTCCTTTGTGGCCCTTGCTCTTTCTGGGGTTTGACCCAGCTGGTTTTGTGTGGCCAGATTTCGGAGCAGCTCCCGAGGATCTACCAAGCTTCCAGCCCAATGGTGACAACTAGACGGAACCCGTGCCAAGAGTGGGTTTTCCTTTTTATTTTACCTACTTATATGTAAATTTATTCTTTTGAGGCGTTTAGCCGACGAGCACCTGTTAGCTCGATGCACATTTACTTACTGTCTGCCTACGGGCTGTAAACATGATTAACAAATCCTAGGGTTGATCATGTATGACTGAACTCTTGCTAGTCCTAGCATTTTGTACGACTAGCTTCATGATCATCCAATATGTAATATTTGGGACGCCTTATATATATATATTTGATGCTCTAACATCTTGTAACTCTGTTAATTGCTTGAGATTGAGACAATAGGCTTGACCTTAAGAGACTGCTGGCTTGTAGTAAACCCTCATATCTAGACAGCCGTGACCGTATAGTTGAGATGTATTCTATTTCAATATACGTAGCTGGCTATGTCTGCCCCCGCTCTCCAGTATTCTGGTTCTGGGGCGTGACATGGTTTAAGTGTTGGCCCATGCAGGTCTTAGCATTCAAGAAATGTGAGGGTTTACCGAATAGATGTCTCAATCAATATTTCGTCCTTGATCTCTGTTCGTATCTTCAAATCCCTGAGATTCTTGACCTAGTCACACGCTTGTATCATTAAACTGTCCTGGTCCTTCCTTACTGTTCCCTATGTCGTCTTCTTCAGCGACATTACTCCCGGACCTGCCAACCAGCCAGAGGAAGCTCAACAAGCACCTCAGTGCCAGGAAGATCAAGCTCAGCACTCTGGAGTAGCCTCCCGAGTTATGCTTCCCGGAGGCTCGGAACCTCCAGTTCAGGCAGCTCCGCCCGCTCAACCAGCTAGACAGGATGAGGGACCTTTGGTAGGGCTTATCAGAGAACTGCTTGCATCCCAAGATCGTCGAGACGACGCCTTGTACCAGGAAGTTCATGATGCACTAAACCGAGGAGGTCTCCAAGGGAATCAGGCGGCCAACAGTTTCAAGCGCTTGAACCCTCCCTTCTTTGATGGCAGTGAAGATGCGATTGCCACGGACGCTTGGCTTCAGGATACCGAGGTGGTCCTGGAAGCAGCTAGGACACCTGAAAATGAGAAGGTGGCGGTGGTATGCCTACAGTTGTTAGACTTGGCTCGCGATTGGTGGGCAGCTCAGGCCATGGGATTAGCAGCGCCAGTCACTTGGGCGACGTTCAGAGAGAGGTTCCAGACGAAGTACTTCGATGCGGTGGCACGGTACGACCTGCAGACGAGATTCACCAACTTGAAGCAAGGAGGTAGGACGGTCGATGGCTATGCGACCGAGTTTTCTAGGCTGAGTAGGTTCGCCCCTACCTTGGTGGCAACCGAGTTCGATAGGGCTCAGCGGTTCCAGCAAGGGCTATATTTAGAGATATTATTGGCTGTCGAGCAGTTCGAGCACCAGACGTTCGATGCAGTGTTGAAGACAGCAAGGAGGCATGAGTATACCTCCCGGAGAATTGTATACAGGACCGGAGGCAGGAAGCGGTCCCACAACCAGATGCACCAATCTTCAGCTCCAGCCCCGGCAGCTAGGGGATTGACCATTAGAACTCCGAGGCGGGCGACCTCAGTGACGTCGGTTCAGCATTCAACCCCGACGTACCCGCAGCAGCAGAAGCAGAAGCAGTCTTCCGCGGTAGGATGTTCTCATTGCGGGAAGCCGGGCCATGTAGTGGCAGAGTGTCGTAGGGCACAGGGATTGTGCCTGGCTTATGGAGGAGCAGACCACCAGATAGGGACCTGCCCGAATAGGGGAGGTCCATCATCATCCAACCTTTCTAGTTCTTCGGTGAGAGGACCAGCCCCAGCTCCAGTCCAGCAGCAGCAGCAGTACCCGAGGCTATTGTTGCCTCAGGCCCAGGCCTTTCTGTAGCAGAACCAGCAGCAGTTCACCCAGGCTCCAGCACAGAACCGACAGAGGGGTTTCCAGCAGAGAGGACCCGCAGCTAGAGGTCAGGCTATGATGATGACCATGGAAGAAGAAGTTGCACCAGGTGAGGTAGTGGCAGGTACTATTCTCGTCAATACCTTTCCAGCATCTGTATTATTTAATTCTGGAGCATCGCATTCATTCATGTCTGCACGATTCGCGACACGGATAGGGTTGGAGCCCGAGTCATTATCAGTGAGGCTCAATATACTTACTGGTAATGGTCTTGTGGGAGTAGATCGAGTGTTTTCCTCGTGTCGGATCGTAGTTTGCGGTAGAGAGTTTCCCGCTAGGCTCATAGAGTTCCCTATGGTAGACTATGATGTAGTCCTAGGCATGGATTGGTTGAGGAACTATTATGCTAGGATAGACTGCCATGCTGGCAGAGTTGTCTTTAGTATTCCCGGAGAGCCAGAGTTTTCATTTTCCAGAGGCGCCGTAGAGCCATCTCCTCCAGTATTGCGGATGGCAGTAGCAGCAGTGCAGTTGCCCCGGATAGTTGAAGAGTTTCCAGATGTCTTCCCAGAGGAACTTCCAGGGATGCCACCAGAGCGGGAGATCGAGTTCACCATCGACTTGATTCCCGGGACAGCACCAGTATCAGAGCGAGTCTACGGAATGGCGCCTTCAGAGTTGAAGATTTTGTACAAGATGATTGAAGAACTCAGGACCAAGGGATTCATTCGTGCAAGTGGATCGCCTTGGGGAGCCCCGATGCTTCTTGTGAAAAAGAAGGATGGTACGTCTAGGCTATGTGTTGATTATCGTACCTTGAACTCAGTGACAATCAAGAACAGATACCCTCTCCCGAGGATAGATGACTTGTTTGATCAACTCAAAGGGGCTTCAGTTTTCTCGAAGATAGACTTGCAGTCAGGATACCACCAGATCAGAGTCAGAGAGCAGGACATCCCGAAGACGGCGTTCAGATCTAGGTACGGGCATTAGGAGTTTCTAGTTATGCCCTTTGGAGCGACCAATGCGTCGGCAGTGTTCATGGACCTCATGAACCGTATTTTCATGCCTTACTTAGATCAGTTTGTGATAGTGTTCCTTGATGACATCCTGGTCTATAGCAAGAGTGAAGCAGAGCACGAGCAGCATCTCAGAATTGTCCTCCAGATTCTCAGAGAGCACCAGTTGTACGCCAAGTTCAGTAAATGCGAGTTCTGGCTCGATCGCATTTCTTACTTAGGTCACATCATTACCAGAGGAAGAGTGGAAGTGGATCCCCAGAAGATTGTGGCTATCGAGGCATGGCCAGTACCCAGCTCAGTGGCAGAAGTTCGCAGCTTTCTTGGATTGGCCGGCTACTACCGGCAGTTCGTCTCTGATTTTGCAAGGATTTCAGCACCGATGACCCAGTTGACCCACAAGGATGTGCCGTTCGTTTGGACAGCAGAATGTCAGGAATCATTTGAGAAGTTGAAGCGAGGTTTGATAGCGGCTCCCATTCTCACCCTTCCAGATGGGACCGGAGGATTCACAATTTATTGCGACACTTCAGGCAGAGGATTGGGATGTGTTTTGATGCAGCATGAGAAGGTAATTGCTTATGCATCACGTCAACTCCGTGATCATGAGAAGAATTACCCGACCCACGACTTGGAGCTAGCAGCAGTAGTGTTTGCACTTTAGTTGTGGAGGCACTACTTGTACGGAGATAGAGTGGAGATATTTACTGATCATAAGAGCCTGAAGTATGTTTTCACCCAGAAGGACCTTAATATGCGGCAGAGAAGATGGCTCGAGCTACTGGTGGACTACGATGTGGATTTGCAGTATCATCCAGGGAAGGCCAACGTTGTAGCAGATGCGTTGAGCCGGAGAGCCGGAGTTTATTTCCTGACGGCGCAACCAGAGCTATTGGCGGATCTTCAGAAGATGGGAATTGAAGTGGTTCTTCCTTCCAATGTGGCCTTGATGGCCAGCCTACAGATTCAGTCCACCATAGTTGAGAGGATCCGGACCGCACAGTTAACAGATTCCAAGATTCAGCGGCTCAGAGCAGAGTGCGAGGCAGGGAGAAGGCCAGAGTTATGTATTCATGAGGATGGTACACTTCGACACGGCACGCGTCTTTGTGTACCCAGTGGAGATATCAGACAGGAAGTCATGGCAGAGGCTCACAGTTTGCAGTACTCCATTTACCCAGGCGGCACGAAGATGTACAGAGATATTCGTCAACACTTTTGGTGGAATGGTATGAAGAGGGAGATAGCCCGGTATGTCTCTCGATGTTTGGTTTGCCAATAGGTCAAGGCTGAACATCAGAGGCCAGCTGGACTTCTTCAACCTTTACCGATCCCAGAATGGAAATGGAAGCACATAACCATGGATTTCGTGACTGGGTTACCCAGATCTCCGACAGGCAGAGATGCTATTTGGGTCATTGTGGACAGGCTTACCAAGGTGGCACACTTTCTTCCATTTAGAGTTGGACAATCGACGACACAGCTAGCAGAGATGTATCTCAGGCAGATCGTCAGACTTCACGGAGTGCCAGTCAGCATAGTATCAGACAGGGATACGAGATTCACATCGCACTTCTGGTGTAGTCTTCATCAAAGTTTGTGGACTCGTCTCAAGTTCAGCTCAGCGTATCATCCGCAGACAGATGGGCAGTCAGAGCGTACTATACAAACTCTCGAAGATATGTTGCGGTCGTGTACCCTTGACTTTGGTGGTTCGTGGGAGGATTACCTGTACCTGGTGAAATTCTCGTACAACAATAGTTTCCAGGCCAGTATCCAGATGGCACCCTTCGAGGCTCTATATGGTAGGAAGTGCAGATCCCCGTTAGCATGGGACGATGTCAGAGAGAGGCAGATGCTCGGTCCAGAACTGATTTCTCAGACGGTTGAAGTGGTCACGAGAGTCAGAGATCACCTCCGAGTTGCTCAGGATCGCCAGCGCCATTGGGCCGATGCTCATCGGCGTCCCTTAGAATTTGCCATCGGCGACCATGTATTCCTTAGGATCTCGCCTACCCGCGGTGTCATTCGTTTTGGCGTACGGGGAAAGCTTAGTCCTAGATATATAGGGCCGTTCGATATTCTGGAGCGAGTAGGCGATGTGTCCTATCGTCTCGCTCTTCCGCCGTCGCTAAGTGAGGTGCATGATGTATTCCATGTGTCCCAATTACGACGGTACATCCCGGACCCGAGCCATATCCTAGATCATTTGGAATTGGTTGTTGGTACCAATCTTTCGTATGAGGAGAGGCCCGTGTCTATTTTGGACCGGAGGGAAAAGACGCTCAAGAACAAGACTATTAACTTAGTTCGTGTTGCTTGGGGTCATCACTCTCTAGGTGAGTCAACGTGGGAGCGTGAGAACGACATCCGATCGTGATATCCCTACCTGTTTGACTCGTGAGGTATAATGTCTTTCTTATGCCTTACGCTTTCCCTTCCTTGCTTGCATTGTATGATTGTATGATTGAACTGCTTAACGTAGCTTGCCTGTGCTTAGTATATCTTGTCGTGGCAATCTCTAGCTCCTTGATTAAATTCTGAGGACGGAATTCTTTGAAGGTGGGTAGAGTTGTCACCCCCATTTCATGTATTACGTATTTATGCTCGTATTTGATTTTTGGCACGTATTTTTATTTTCTCGACTTGCGGATTTTGGTTTCTCGTAAATAGATTTTGGACCATGGCTTGATTTTATTTTTGTGGAGTTGGTTTGATTTGGTTTGGTTCATCATGAGTGGAACACCTTAGCCTATTCTCCACCTCCATTCCATCACAACCACCCTCATTATATCTCCACCAAACTTTCTCTCTCCTCTTTACTCTCCATTAATTTTCTTCTTCTTCCTTCTTCCACACAACTCCCCAACCCATTAGGCAAGTGCACCTTCCCATCAAATAAGCACCAATTTATTTGTCCATTAGCTAGATTAGGCCATGGAGAACAACTTTAGAACTTGATATTTTGTGATTTGGAGTTTCCTTTGTTCTAGATCTAGGTTTTTACTATTTTCGAATTTACATGGTTTTGATCTATTTAACTTTGATTTTTGTATGTTTTGATGCTTCCATGTGGAAGAGAATTCGATTTTACTCAAGTTAGAACTTTGAAAATCTAGATTTGGTTTTAATTTGGCTAAGTTATGAAGAATTGAAGTTCTTGGACTTGCTCTCGGCCTGGAAGAACAGCCCTCTGCCTTGCGCTTTTTAGCGTATGGCCAATTACGCACCCCCGGCCTGTGCTCCTTAGCGCATGGCCGATTGCGCAATCACTTGGCCAGTGCTTTGTGCTGTGCTGGATTGCGCTGGCGCAAGCGAGCCATGCGCAAGCCAGCCGTGCGCAAAGTAACCCCTGCACAATCGACCATTGCACAATCCACCCCTGCGCAATCCTCCTGTGCGCAATCCATCTGCTGCGCCATCCACTCCTGCGCAGTTGGTACCCTGCGTAGCTCACTCCTGCGCAGTTGGTACCCTGCGCAGCTCACCCTGCGCAGCTCACCCTGCGCAGTTGGCCTCCTGGCGCACTTGACTCCTGCGCAATCCAACCCCCTGACCCCTTGCGCAAACCATTGGCTCTTGGAGATTAGGTTTTATTTTCTTTAAGCCTGGCTCTTCTATAGTCCTATATATATTGATATTGTATTAGATATTTTACGCCCATTTTATATCCTTACGCCTTTTGTCATGAACTTGATTTTACTTAATATGTTTGGAATGTCTATTGTACATGGCATGGTATGACAAGGACCTAGCATAACACGACAGTGACCCGTAGTGGTGCACTCCTGACATGACCAACCTGACATGACAGTGACCCGTAGTGGTGCACTCCTAACAAGCACCATGACATGATTTATCTTGATAACTTGATAGTGGCCCGTGGCGGTGCACTCCTGACTTGACTTGACTTGTAACTTGTAATTAACTCGTATAATCAACTTAACACCATGGGTGTTCCTGCTTGCTTGTTTGTACAATCCACTTGTCTTGTCTTGCATCATGTCTAGGACGCGACTTCCTGGGTACCACGGCCAGGGACTCGCGCTAAATTGGATTAGGCTAATTATTAGATCAAACTAGAACATGGAGAATTCCCAGTCACAGGCAATCTCGTTATCTGGGCGCTTTAATGGACTTGTAGCTTGCCGACGAGTAGAGCACATTTCCAGCACACTGTCATGTGTTGCACCCTCTAAGTCACCTAAGGGTACATTTGTCTCCCGGACAATGTACCCACCTATAACTCTCAACCCGCGGAAGGATAACTGGATAGTCTGCAGGGCTTGGGACTAGAAATTCTCACTTGCATCTTGTTAGTAATTAGGCTTGTGATAACCCTAGTTAGTTAAAGTAGTAAGCCGTAGTACTTGCCTGGCCGATTGTGAATGAATGGTGTCCAGCTCTGTCTAAGTCTTGTCTAGCCCCTGCACCTGGAACTCTTGATCTTGATTGCTTTACTTATTTCTAACGATAAATGGGTAGAGACAGTGAGCTATTCAGGCGAAGGGGTACAATCCCGGTCCTTGTTTGGTTTAAGGATTGTAACCTGGCTCCCGGAATGGTTCCACGTCCCTAGTCGTTTATCGCTCTGTGTACCTTACTACTTGTACTTTCTTTTATTCTTTATGTTCTGAGATGCTGGCTTTTGTTCTTATTTATGGCCTCCTTTGTGGCACTTGCTCTTTCTGGGGTTTGACCCAGCTGGTTTTGTGTGGCCAGATTTCGGAGCAGCTCCCGAGGATCTACCAAGCTTCCAGCCCAATGGTGACAACTAGACGGAACCCGGGCCAAGAGTGGGTTTTCCTTTTTGTTTCACCCACTTATATGTAAATTATTCTTTGAGGCGTTTAGCCGATGAGCACCTGTTAGCTCGATGCACATTTACTTACTGTCTGCCTACGGGCTGTAAACATGATTAACAAATCCTAGGGTTGATCATGTATGACTGAACTCTTGCTAGTCCTATTATTTTGTATGACTAGCTTCATGATCATCCAATATGTAATATTTGGGATGCCTTATATATATATATTTGATGCTCTAACATCTTGTAACTCTGTTAATTGCTTGAGATTGAGACAATAGGCTTGACCTTAAGAGACTGCTGGCTTGTAGTAAACCCTCATATCTAGACAGCCGTGACCGTATAGTTGAGATGTATTCTATTTCAATATACGTAGCTGGCTATGTCTGCCCCCGCTCTCCAGTATTCTGGTTCTGGGGCGTGACATATACTCTCTCGTTCCTCCATAGAATCTGAATTCTATGCACTTGAAACTGCAGCAGATGAAGCAGAATGGCTTCGGAAGCTCATGTATGATCTTCCAGTGGTTGGGTTCAGATACCGGTGATACCGATATACTGTGACAACCAGGTGACTGCGACGGTGGCATCAAATGACCTCTTCAACGGGAAGAAGAGGACTGTGCGGTTGAAGCACAGGGCAGTACACGATCTTATCAAAAGAGGTATAATTGCAGTGATTGATGTTCGGAGTCAGGAGAACCTGGCAGATCCGTTCGCGAAAGGCCTCAAGCGCCAGTTGGTCGATGATACAGCTTGTAAAATGGGCTTGAAGGCATTCTGATAGTGTGTCTTTGTAATCCTATCATAAAGTTTTATGCTATTAGTTCAAAGAGAAATCTACTAGGTATCTAACTTTTGGTTCAAAGGAGGATCACTGACTGGGAAACTATCAGGTAGCAGTGGGTACTTGTTCTCTGGAACATGGAAGGAATACGGACCCATAACCACTGTTGTCTACTATGTATTTTTTCTGCAGAAAAAACTGATCCTGTGGAAGGTTGGCTTAAACGCCTTAATGAGTTCTCAGGCAGAGTGAATGCCTGGTGTGCTTTACAGAAAGCACGGTAGAGCAGCACTACAAGGAGTGAAACTCCATGCTACAGTGGGGTGACTCCACCATGAGGTTCCCAGGTAGGGGTAATGCCTCGGCTTTGCAAGCCAAGTCACAGCGGCGTAGCACCGCAAATAGGCAGGTAGCCTAATGCTGTATGACGTAATTAAAGAGTTGTAGACAGCACTACAAAGGGGAGGATGGCCCCATGTTACAGTGGCACGACACCACGATGAGGTACCCAGGTAGGGGTAAAGCCTCGGCACTGCAAGCCATATCGTTGCGGCGTAACACCGCAAGGAAGCCTTAGGCTTCATGCTGGGTAGTTTGGCACTACAAAGAGGCTTGTGACCTTATGCTACAGTAGTATGACACTACGATGAGGTTCCTAGGTAGGGGTAATGCCTCGGCTTCAGGCCATGTCATAGCGGTGTAGCACCGCAAGGAAGCGCAAGGCTTCATGCCATATCTCTTTAATAAAGAACTCACCTATAGTGTATGGAAAGAGATATCAGGCCGTCTCTTGAGGGTAAACTTGTAGACGCCCAAAATTATACACTGAAACCAGGCTGGCACAAGGCCTTTAATGTGCAGCCAGAAGCACACGTAACTACATTTTGTGAGTGGGAAGAATCACAATTGTGGTGCAGAATTCAAGGCATAGTCCATTCTTGTATCACATTGTTATTTAACCCATGCGGGAAGATTCAAGTCGTCAGCGACATCTATCCTAATGCAAAATGGACAGTTACTGTAGGGAACGCTCAACCCTGGACACATATATATGTTGTGATATGTGGGGGATTATTGGTACTTTCTTTACATGGAGAGAGCTTGCTCTCAACATGCCTTATAAAATTATAGTCCCACATCGAAAATGCACCATGAGTTATCTCAACATATATACTTGGTTGAGTTGTTGAGAGATGCACATGGGGTGGTGACCCTAAGGAGGGAACCATGTGGCATTTTGTTGGCGCACTTTGCACTTAGCACGTCAGCAGTCATGCGGCCATGCGGCTCTTACGGCCATGCGGTCCATGCGGTCATACGGTCATACGGTCATGCGGCCATGCGTCTATGCGGCCCATGCGGCCCATGCGGTTCATGCGGCTCATACGGTTCATGCGGCCATGCGGCTCATGCGGCTCATGCGGCCATACGGCTCATGCGGCCCATGCGGTCCATACGGCTCATGCGGCTCATATGGTCCATGCGGCCCAAGCAGTCCATGCGGCCAGGCTGCTGCTGCTGCTGCCGTATGGAGGGCTATGCTGACTGTGCAGATTACAAATCAGTTATGGAAAGGATGAATCAATACGATTAATTCAGATCCTATCTTGGTGGGATTTGAATTAATTTCGTTCCTATCTTTGTGGGATTTGAATTAATTCAGATCCTATCTTTGTGGGATTAGAATTAATTCGTTGTTATCTTTTTGTGATTTGATTCAATCTTTCCATAACTGAAGAGGCGGCTAGGGTTTCCACCCTCTCTCTATATATACTCTCTTCTGGCCTCCTTTGTGGCTACTACGAAAATACAAGTCAAAAAAGGAGAAAGAGAGAGAGAGAGAGCTGCTGCCGCCATTGCAAGTCCATCCGAGGAGTCAGAACAGAGGTGACATCGAGAGTTCCACAAGTTCTTCAACTTGCTGGTTCCTGGAAGCCGATCGTGTGGGCGAATCTTGCTTTGAGCAACGGTGTTTTGACACCCCAGCAACTGTTCTTCATCTAATCTTTCTCCAGATTATTGTAACTCGTTCTGTCCCAATTGTAACACGTTTGCAAGGAAGAACGAGATATCTTCTCTTCTCTATTTCCCTCCTTCATATTGTAATTTGGCTATTTGTTTTATTGTACCATCGTAGATCTTGAGTTTGATTACTGCAAAGTTTTTGTGTGACATCTCAGATCTCGATTGCATCAGTTTTTTCCATCTTTGATCAAGCCCCTGGAATAACAACATGAATAGATATTTTAACTATTAAACGACATGTCCTTGTCAACAACATTATTTAATAAGTGAGGGAATAACCGAATAGTTAGTATGAGAGGATTATATATAATGACACTATTTCTCTAAGTGGTATGCACACATCTTATTCTAGTGTTTTAAACTTTGGACCGGAAATTAAACTGGACAAGATATTGGATCGGGTCAAATCAGCTCACCCAGTGATTGCGTTAATCCAAATAATAATGTTAAGTTTACTACCAAATCTTTACAATATTCTCACAACCTACTCTACCCTCTGCTAACATGGTCCCACTCGTCCCACCTCCTCTTTCCTCTCCCCTCCAA